>JAODAL010006643.1:0-131646 GCA_025379985.1 Phyllomedusa bahiana
AAAAAACTGAAAATCTGGT
Organism: Phyllomedusa bahiana; assembly: GCA_025379985.1. Classification (NCBI taxonomy): domain Eukaryota; kingdom Metazoa; phylum Chordata; class Amphibia; order Anura; family Hylidae; genus Phyllomedusa; species Phyllomedusa bahiana. Next base: position 20 of record JAODAL010006643.1, read on the forward strand.
TTTGTAAAAAAAAATGTAATTTTTTCACAATGGGGATAAATAGGGTAATAATTATTTATACAGTGGGTGAAATAAGTATTGAACACATCATCAAATAATATATTTATAAAAGGTGCTATTGACATGAAATTAAAACCAGATGTCAACAACAGCCCATCCAATTCACACAGACAAAGAAATCAAACCATAGACGTCCATAAATTATATGTAGTAATAAAAAATGACAGGAAAAAATATTGAACACCCTTACTGAAATATATTTAATACTTGGTACAAAAGCCTTTGTTGGTGGTGACAGTTTCAAGACGCCTCCTGTATGGAGAAAATAGGCGCATGCATTGCTTAGGTGAGATTTTCCCCATTCTTCCACACTAACCTTTAAAACCCTAAAGGGTTTCCACGGGCTCTAGAACTCTGGGTTTTGTTCCTCCCATAGTTTTTCTATTGGTTCGGTCAGGTGATTGACTGACCCATTTGATTCTACTATCTCAAACCCAATTAGATTTCCCTTGGCTGGTGTTTGGGATCTTTTTTTTCTTAAAAGGTCCCCCCCCTTGGCATCTTTACCTTGTAGAAGCAGTAAATTGTTATCAAGAATGTTCAGTACTTTTTGTCCATTCTTTCATTCCTTCAATAGAATTTTCCCCGGGGCTTCTTCTCAAAAACATTTCCACCCCAAAACTTACGGTTTTTGGTATTTTGGGGTGATGTGCTTTTTGGCCTGCAAACATGGCATATATTATTTAGAAAGTGTCCGGCACTCTCCTTGGCGTGAAATAGGTGCACGTGGAAAGGATATTCTGAGCCTCCTCCTCTTCATCCATAATGCTTCTTGCAGGCTTTCCTTTTCTACATACACTGCCATTGTACCGGGTACCTCACATTTCCTGCTTTTCTACTACAAGCTTACCACCACCTCTGCTACTATTTGCAGTGCATTTATTTACTCCCCATTTTTCCTCTGACTGCGACATGCATGGTTAAGGCTATTTCCAGCTGAAACATCGCATCAATGTGTCACAGATCTGGACATCGATTTCACATAAATTGTCTCGATGTATTTGCACTGACAAGCTGTAGCTATCACATCTGTACTTATATAAATATTATTTTACATCATCAAAGTGTGCTGTGGATTTTCTATACATTTTGTGTATATTATGGCATCCAAAAAGTAAAATTTTTATCTCATCTGTTCAGACCACATTCTCCCAGTATTTCACAAAATTGTCTTAATGTTGTTGAGCAAACTTTAAACGCGCTGGACCATACTTTTTGTTCAGCAATGTAGTCTTGCGTGGTGAGAGGGCACACAGACCATGGAGGGTGAGGTTGCATTCCATATTGTTTTCTTTCAAACAATTGCACCTGCTGTTTCCAGGTCTTTCGGGACTCCCCCAAAGTAGTCTTTTTTTTGGAAACTCTTCTGATTTCTTTTCACCCCTCTGTCAAAAATTTTAAGGGCGCCCCAGGTGTGGCCCCCTTACATAAAAATTATATTTTTTCCCTTCTGGTTATGGCCTCAACATGCTTTTTGGGACCCGGGATTTTTAAAAAAATTCTTCTGAAACCCATTCCCAATAAGGTTGTAAAAGATCTTAAGACTTTCTTTGGGGTTTTCCCAAATCATGAGAGTTTCTTGCATGAACACTTGGTAATGAGACACCTTTTTATTGGGCATCAGTTAAACCAATTGATATTATTTTTTACTAAGGGGGGGGTGCTTTCTAATTACTGAAGTTTTCAGTTGATGCATGATTTTCCTACTCTCTTTCTTCATGTGTTCATACATTCCTGGCATTTTTCCAAATTTTCCTTTTAGGCTTTTTTAGTTTTTGGGGGGACTAATTGGGGGGAATTTTCGGGATTGTGTTTTTCAGTTGGTTTTTTAATCCCTTTTTCCCGGGGTTTTTTCTTAAAATTTTAAATTAAAAATTTTTATTTTTAATAAAAAAATTTTTTAAAAATTTTTTTTTTGGCTTTTGCGAATTTGGCCGGGGGGAAAAAAATTTTTATTTAATTTTTAAAAAGGGTTTTCCCCACCAATTTTCCGTTAGGGGGGAAGGGCTCCAGGGCCCGCGCACAGCTTTCGGGGAATTGCGGGAAAAACCGTCCCCCGCAAAATTTTAAAAGAAGGCCGGCAAAAGCCCGAGTTAAACGGGGGGGCCCCCCCCAAGAGTGGGACTTTCCCGTTACCCAGGGAAGCTTGAGTACAAAGCAGGAGAAAGATTTCTTAACATAAAATGAAGCAAAATGACAAAAAGTAATATATTTAGTAATAGTCTTTATTTTTCTCTGTCTATATGTTTAAAGCTTACTAATAAAATGGGGATACTTATTTAGACACCTCTCCATCACACCTATAGGTTTGATAACCATGCCACTCTAAAATCATGGCTACTAATAAAAAAAAAAAAAAAAAAAAAAAAATATATATAATATATATATATTTGGGCCAATGTTTCCCACCTTTACTCAATTGGTAAGGTGTTCCACAAGATTTTGGGCATGTCTGTGGGTTCTCAGCCCATTCATGCAAAAGAGCATTTTTAAAATCAGGCACTGACATTGGATATAGGTCCATCTAGCTTGCAATTAGTGTACCTATTTATCCCATAGGTTTCCGATTAGGTTGAGGTTACTTGTCAAACCATGCCTGCATGCATCTCCCTTTGTGCACAGGGGACAGTCATGCTGAAACAAAAATTATCTTTGTAGTTTAAAATTAAGGCCTCGCTCACACGGCTTATTCTGGGACTGATTTCAACCGTACTGCGCGCCGTAGTTGCGCCCCAATACGGCTGAAACATGCCAGGCATTACGGTAAATCCACATTTCAAAGAAAACATGGTTTCCTCTCCCCTCCCCCGCTCGGCGAACCCAACGGGGCGGGGAAAATGACATTCACATTATTTACCGCATATATGCACAGTGAATAATGAAGGTCTATGGGGCCGGCGAGCTGCCGGCCCCCCCGCCCCCGCTGCACGGCTGCCGGCGTAATTGCGGGGCGAAATCCGTCCCCGCAATTACGTCGGCAATAAGAGAGGTGAACATTGCCTAACACTACTCTTCATTAGAATTACACAACCTCAAACCCTGAAAAAACATTGTACCATTTTTCCTTCTCCATCAAATTTAAAAGAAAAATGTTGCCTGTTCTTTTAAGGACTCTTAATCCTGTGTTATCTGCCTCAAGCTTTATTACACAGGTATTACTTTTCACTGTAATTCTGTGACAATAAGGAGAAGACTTCTGTGATCTCTACAGGGAAGTTATGGCCTAAGGGGAATCTAAGGGTATATTCACACAGTGTAACTGCACCAAAATCCGTCTAACAAATACGAAAAAAAGAATGACAACTGTTTTTTTACAATCAGATTTTAAAAATATAAAAAGGTATGGGAGGCAAATCCGTAATTTCAAGGCGAAAAACCCCAGGGCATTCGGTACGCAAAAAATGCAGGCTTCTAACCGCCGTGTGAACATATCCTTAGTGGCCAGTGTGAAATCTGCGGTTATTAAATTAAAAAGCTTAAAAAGGAAAGGGAAAAACAAAAAGACAAATAGTAAAATTTAATTTTTTAACAAAAACAAATATTTCACCAAACTCTTTTCTCGTTGCTTCTCTATCTCTCCCCTCTACCAAGCCCAAAAAATAAAGTTATATCTTAAAAGAGTGGACTTCTACAGATGCGTCAGTGCCAATTAAGTTTCACTTCGCTATTATTCTTTTTCATTTATAAAATGGCAAGAATGGCTTTGAACTTTTGTATAATAAATAAATATTTTTAAACAATTGCCAGGAAGTAAAGGTACCGGGAGGCCTTAAATTAGGCCCTTGGTGTCCTACAAGCATTTTTCCCATTTTCTGAGGCTTAATCCCGCATTTATTGCTTCCTAAGGAAAGGGCCGAAAATTTTACTCATCCGACACCTGCCATTTATGGATCGGTTGTAGTCTGTGAACCTGCTCCATACACCCTTAATGACATCATGATGTACAGTTACATCATATGTTGGTGAGGGGTTAAAGATTCGCACAGCAGCTCAATTTCCTCACAGTAAAAAAAAATATGTAGCATGATTTGTAAAATCTTACCAACATGCATATAGTCCACTGTGAGGTTACCTATGCAAATCCACAAGTTAACATCTACAACAAATCCACCCTGTGTGAATCCACCCTGAAACTGTAAAGGCATTTGGTAAATCTTTCAACATACAGAACAGGTTTCCAACAACTGTCAGTTTATTTCACCACAGACACAATCATTATTGGTACAATCATTTCTTACAAGTCAAGAAGGCCAAATAATTATTATGCTTTTGGCCACCTAATGAGTTAGAATAGTTTGCTTTATACATATTAATTAGTAAACTAGCAATACAGGGCACAGTAGTGCCATAAAGGTAACACTGTGAAAATGAGATGTGTTTAATGGTTTAAAGGGGGAGTAAAATCCTTTCCCCAAGTTAACCAGCACAGTAACCTGAATTTAAACCCGGCATGTTTAAATTGGCAAATTTTGGGTTTTACAACACACACACCCCGGCATTCCTAAAGTGTAAATAAGACAATACAGTTTTATGACAGGATGAACATCATTGCCCATAATAGACACACAAATCCAGCTAAAAATAAAATTTATTCTAAACCGCAGCTGCAAAATAACCAGTTCCAACAAAAATCATTTTAGACATAGACCGATAAATCTTAAAAGTATGACTGACTACATACACAAGATAATCAGCCCTCATGTCAAAGTAATTCAGAAAAACTAAAGGGAAATTTAAAAAAATTTAAAAGGTCTAATCTTTAATGTTTACACCATCTTTTGGATACGTTTTTGCAATGCGTAAAATGTATTCCGTTTAAACTGCAGAAAAAACCCTTTTTTTCTAGGTTTTTCCAGTCGAAAACGGTCCAAAAAATGGCTGCCAAATTTTTTCAATTTGTTTTTAAAGCACTGTAAAAAACGGGATGTAAAATACTTTTGTCCGAAAAACATAGGTATTTTAAATTGAAAAAATTGAATCACATTTTACATTGTTTAAATACTTAAAGGGGTCCGTTTTTTTCGGGACATAAAAACATCCCAAAACGGGATTTTAAAAAGTACCAAAGTGAACAACCCTACGGAGCGTTTACAACGGCAAAGACCCAAATCCAGCAATTTTTCCAACCGGGATTTTGGCCGTTTTGCCACGCGGGGGGCGGCTTTTTGGGCTGCAGTTTGGGAGTCAAGCCCCCCCTTTGCCCCTAACTTGTTCGTTTCCACCCAAAAAACCGGGCAAAGAACCCCAAAAAAATGTTTTTAAGTTTTTCGGACGGAGGGCAGTGTAAAAAAACATCCCGGAGAAGAATGTGGCTCTGCACCGGAAAATTTTTCCATTGGGTCTATGGGGAGCGTGCTTGTCATTTTCAGACGGGGGTTGAAAAAACTGCAAACCGGGGGCCCAAAAAATCTACCCCGTGGGGGCAAGCCCTTTTGGGGCTGTGAAAAATGGAAGGCAGAGGAATAATATTGTTTGGTTTTTTTCCCCCAATCAAAGGGGTTTTTTTTCTTAAGGGCTAGGTCTTTCAAAAAAAACATTTTGGTAACGACATTTTTATTCATTTTTCCATTATTAGTGACATGCCCAATTGGAAAGGGGGACAATTTATTAAAGGGTTTGTCTTGTTTAAATTTGATTTAAAAATTTTTTTTTAAACCTTTTTCCCGCTTTAAAAAATTTAGATTAAATACCTTGGCATGGACTGAGTTTTCAGAGGTGATGTTGCTGCTGGTGTCCCCCAGTGTTTATTTACTTCCTACTTAAAAACTATGACACTGCACCACTCACTCTTCAGGCACGTGCCATAACCATATCACCGCTCATGAGCCATTCCCTTTCCAAGTGCTGATGTGAAGGATATGGCATGCAAAAAAAATATATCACTGCCAAAAAATGACCCACTTAAAAGAAAAAAAAACCTAAAACATAACCTTAAATAGAAAATCTAAAATCAGTATATGTCTTTGGCAGTGATATTTACTTTGATGACATTTGAGCACACCATTTGTTTAAACATGGGCAGTAACTAAAAAGAAATGGCATGCAATTGTTAGGCCTGTTCACACGGCTTATTTGTCCACGGATTGGCGCCGTACTCCGCGCCAGATTTGCGCTGCAGTACGGCGCCAATCCGTCGGAGTAATTACGGGAATCCACTGCTCTCATAGGCCGTGTGAACACGGCTTATTCAAGACGGAATTGCGAGCCGGATTGCGCTCGCAATTCCGGCGTGAATAAGGGGCGGGACGCGGGTGGGAGCGCGGCGGGGGAGCAGCCTGCCGACCCCATAGACAATGCATTATCCCCCTACGCGCCATGTTCATTTTCTCCCCCCGGGGGGATTCGCCGACGGGGGGAGCGAAAATTCCACTGTTCTTTTATGAGAGCAGGGGAAATTACCGAAATTACTCTGACGGATTGGCGCCGTACTGCAGCGCAAATCCGGCACGCAGTACGGCGCCAATCCGCGGACAAATAAGCCGTGTGAACACGGCCATAGAGAACAGTGGATTCCGTCGCTCCTCCCCGCTCGGCGAATCCGCCGCAGGGGGAGAAAGTGACATGCACATTATTTAGGCGCGGCTGCCGTAGATAATGCATTGTCTATGGGGCCGGGCCCCCCCCCGTTTCCCCCCCCGCCCGCCCCCGCCCCTTATTCACGCCGGAATTGGGGAGCGCAACCCGGGCCTCGAAAAATCCGGCGTGAATAAGCCGTGTGAACGGGGCCTTAATGGTCACTTCTGCCATGCCGCCCACTTGGCACACAGCAAGCACATCACAAGCAGATGATCAGGTGACAGTGTTCAACCCATCAACAGTGGTCGATTCCCAGGATACTGAAATTTTATCCAGCCCCTAATGTTGGGGGGGCTAAGCTATTTTATCTATCTACACACACTTATATATACACACATATATTACATATATTTGCCTACAATGATCATCACTGAAGCAATTTCACCTCCACTTGTCCTTACTTAAAGGGGTTTTGCAACAATCTAATGTTGACGTGGGATTCGCCAAAATGGGTATTTAATCACTTTTCTAAATATATGTCATCAAAAAAAGAGAAGCCTCAGAGCTACAGCCTTCCTTACATGCCTTGGTTTCCTGACATTTACATTAGACATGCCAGGAGCTGCAGGAGCTGATCTGGCTGTGCTTCCCACTTCTTATCTGATGGCAGGGAACATGAACGAGCTTTGAAGGGACTGGGGAGAAAGATCCTATGTCTTTTGTATAGAGAATCCACTGGCTGTAATGTAATTATCAGAGTAAACATGCAGACGCTCCCTGGCCCTCTGCTCAGCCCCCCTCCCTCTCCTCCTGCAGCCCTTCATGAAGGAATGAAAGGCGCTGCCTGCTGAGCTTATCTTCTCTCCTGAGCAAATAAGGGCAAGAGGGAGAAATAAAACAGGCTGTGGAGTCGGAAGCAAAAGCCCCCCGGACTCCGACTCAACTTCAATTTCTCCGAAACCTCCGACTCAGACTCCTTGAAATTTCCGACTCGATTCAATTTTCCACCCCAATACCAGCTAAACGGCGCATGTTTAAGTGATTAACTTTACTGTAGTAAAATAGTAACATTGGGCTTTTTATCATCTTAGGATGCAATAATCAAGCTATTTAGGTAGAACAAACTGACAACAAAAGAGTAACAATGTTTTGAACACTTGTGGGTAGAGTTGAAGAAAAAGCTGTATTTGTATCCAAGTCCAGTCTGCACCAACATTGGGAATGTGTAGGAGAGCCCTGGGATCAGATTTTGGTTAAAACCTGCTTAAAATCTGATTCAGAGCCCAGAAGGTTTCAGGCAGTATTGAAAACCAAAAGGTGAATTTACCAAATACAACAAAATAATACAAAATTAACTTTTAGATTTTAGGAGCAGAACAGTAACAATGCAGTTACAGGAAAAATCGCAGAACTAAGCAATGCTAAATAATTTGCAAGTCAAATTTTTATGTAGATAGGTAAGATGACTGTATTTAATATTCGACTATTTCGTTATGAAAATAGTTGGAAATCAGTTTCAAATAAAAAGTTTCCAACTTGTTTTGGCAACGTATTATTGGTAAACTTTTCCGAAAAAAGGAAAATTACCCCTCAAACATTGTGGGTGGTTGGGGAAAAGTACCTAATAATTTGACATGCCACATTGTTTTCCTCCATTATTTTCCGGGTGCGGTCAATCGGGCGGCACATCCGGGCCCAACGCGGGGAAAGAATTTACCGTCGTGTGAAGGCGAGCCGTATTTTCTTTGGGAAACAATTGAAAAATAGCTGTTAAATTGTTTGCCTGGGGGCGGATATCTCCCGGGCAAAAGCGCAATGCCCTGTCCAGCCTTACACTCCTATGTAGATGAGACTGAAGATATGGAAGCAGTAGCAATGGCCACAAACCCCAACTCCTCTTGCTCTTTGCATCGAACTAACTGGACCAACTTTTTAAAATTTTGGGAGTCGGGGTCGGTCCCTTTTATGACCCCACTCCTGCAAATAGGCACCGACTCCGACTCCACGACTCCGACTCCACAGCCCTGAAAAATGCATATAGCTTGTGCAGAATACAGTTCTTCTCTGTGGATTAGCAAAACAATGTTTGCTCAACTACAGAGACTGAGTATCAGGAACGTGCATGGGAGGTGGAGTGATGACATCACAGAGGGGTATTTTGTTGTTTTAAAAACAGAAAACAAACGCCCCTTTATTCAAGCCTCAAGAGGGGAGTATCAGCCTGTTAGGTAAGGAATTCGCTTCTTGGCAAATCCCCTTTAAAAACAGATACACGCGAATATTGGGTGAAGGAGTGGATTTTAAACCCTGAGAATCAAGAAAGCATAATAAAATATTATTTGTATGGAGAAATTGTGAATTTGGGTGGGAGTGAATGTTTTGAATGAGAACACAGAGCTAGACTATTCAGAACAATTATCACTCTGTTTTATCACCCATATAACAGAGTATGTTCCATATTTTTTGCAGCGCTAACCTGCTAGTAAATCACAGAGGAATTTTAATGTGCATTCTAAAATGCCTTTTTTACGGTTAAATAAAACCTTATCGTTTGTGTTAGCAATACTGTGAGAGTAAAGGAATACATGCTTATGTGAACTGCTGAAGATATTATTTCTCTTGCATTGATTGGAGATTTCGGCAATCTCACACACCATAAAGTTTAACTCACTCGACGCCTACTATGAATGACATCAGCAGGCTGCAGGTATAATAAAATGATCACCTCTCCGGGCCATGTACAAGACAGCAGTTGCCCAAACCTTCATGTACTCTTTCTCCATTTCGCATATTCCGCCGGATTTTTAATGTGGCGCTTAAAGACCCGTGCTATATGGATTGTGGGCGACATGTCAGAAAAAAAGGTGCCGCCACACCAGTTTTAAGGCACATTAAAAGAGTGTATAGTGTGGCTGAATGAATGAACCTGTCAAAAACCTGGCATCTGGTATGCCTTCATAGTAATCTGGCACATAGCAAAATGTAGGCGTATAGCATATCATTGCTAGCATATTTGATGCATCTAGTTTTGGTGTATTACAGTTCATTTATATAGAGAATAGGGCATCAAAAGTTGTTTGGCACAAAATACACCAAAAAAAAGGGCGCAGCCGTAATGGGACACATTTTCCTGTATGTCTATGCAACACAGTGTATCGTTAGATTTGCGGCAGTTTCAGCATTTTGAAACCGCAGAGAATCCAATGGTACACTGTGTTGCATAGATGATATTCCTGTGCAGTGTAGACATAGCCTAAAAGCTCCTATAGTTGTCACTGTAAGGCTATGTCTACACTGCAGTGGACAAAAAACGACCTGAAAACAAATTACTAAAAACGTTCATGAAACTGAGTTTTCTGTCCACTGCCTGTCAAAAGCAGCTGAAAAAACGTCCGTTTTTTGGTGCGTTTTTTGAAGCGTCTTTTCTCTGCTTTTTAATGTATGCACAAATTAAGCCATTGGATGTAAACTACACCCTACAAATGGAGTTAACATGTTAAGTAGTCACTTCCTGTAGCCATTGTGAGCACATTGTCCTTTGTGTGCTGCTGCTGTGTGCTGCTACTTTATTAAATTTTGCACCAGATTCTTGCACCAAAATCCATAAAAACCCACATTATCTTTCCATACAGCAAGATAACTATATTAGCGTCAAAATCTGTAAAGAAAAGGATTTTAGTGCCAAAATCCCAAAAGCGCATTATTGCGCCAAATTCCGTAAAAAAAAATATATTTTTTGTGTCAGAAGCGAGATCACTTTATTAGCGGCAAAATCTGTAAAAAAAATATTGTTAGTGCCAAAAAACGTAAAAAAAATGGATTCTTGCACCAAAATCCGTAAAAAAAAAACTTATTTTCAGCGTCAGTAGCAAGATAACTTTATTAGCGGCAAAATTTGTTTAGAAAAGGATTTTGGCATAAAAATCTGTAAAAAAAAAAAAAACAAAAAACAAAAAAACAACCTGATTCTGATGCCAAAATCTGTAAAAAAAACCAAACAAACGTATTTTTAGCAAAAAAAATATGAATTGCGCAAAAATCGTTAGTGACCAAAGCATGATCATTTTATTACAAAAGGTACAAAAAAGGACACATCAGACACTTATATGCAAATTTGATAAGGATTAACCTTAGTTACCACCCATTATAGGTGTAACTTGGGTCTCTGGGAGGGTTTTCATCGAAAAATCGCGGCAAAAAACGCCGCAAAAGACATCCGGCGCTTTACATAGACTCCTGTTGTAAATTGTCTGCCCTGTTCTGGCGTTTTTTAGAGCATGTTTCAAAATACGACCAGTAAAAAAACGAGCAGAAAAAAGAAGCTCAGTGTAGACAGCAGGACGTTTTTACCATAGAAGTCTATGGGAGATGATTACAGTCGTTTTTTCCAGCATTTTTAGAAAACGAAAAACGCTGAAAAAACTTACGTTTTTCTGTACAGTGTAGACATAGCCTAACAGGAGAAAACTACAAAAACACAAGAAAATCTATATGGAGTGTATGTCTCCCAAAGGTCTTTTATTACATTATGACAAATACACAAATGAAAAAACAGCCTGTACCAACACAATAGCTGCCAGCTTTACTAGCTACTACACATATCAAAATGACCAAAACAAAAGGTAAACCCATTCTCGTACTATAAATATGACTTCGCAAATGTCAACAATAAAGAATAAGGACCAATCAATCAACTTATTTTTTTGAACATACTGCCCACAATAAAACTATGGGAAAAAAGCTATAAAAAAAAAGCATTTAAACCATATTTGTCTTCAAACAGTTTGGTTTTCCAACAAATACGTTAAGCCTATTAACTCCCCATGTGAACAGAATAAAAAGTATCTGGCTGTTTAGTCCCAAACACTGCTCGCTAATGGGTTAAAACATGCAGTCCACTGTAGAAAAGCGTATTTTCAAAAAAGCACTGGGTGACTGCGCTCTCTTAACATCCTATTTACCACAATATAACAACTGATGCATCACACTTCACATTATATCAGTGCTGGCTCATACACTGGCTGGTGACGGGTTTATCCAGCTTTATTTATATCCTGGTGCCAACATAAGAGGCCAGTCCCTTAGACAAAATTAGCACCTTGTACCTATTATGTCACTCTCATGTAAGCGCTTATGAACATGGACCGCTATCCAAAATCGTAACAATGTTTAGAACTTTTGACTTTCAGGCTCCACATCTCACCATCCTCTTCAGCTTTGTACATGAGGCTACCATCATTTTATAGACAATCATCTTACCTATCTTATGCATAAATTTGACTTGCAGCTATTTAGCATCTGCTTAGTTCTGCAGATTCTTGTCATGTAACTGCATTGTTACTGTTTTGCTCCTAAAAATCAAAATGTAAATTTTTATTATTTTGTTAGCATTTGATAAATCCACCATTTGGCTTCCAGCATTGCCGGAATCCTTCTGGGCTCTGGATCAGATTCAAGCATGTCTCGACCAAAATCTGATCCCAGGTCTCTTCTACAAGTTCCCAATGTTGGTGCAGACTTAATTTGGGGAGAATACAGCTTTTTCTTCAACTCTATCCACAAGTGTTCAATTGGGTTGAGGTCTGGGGACTGTGGAGGCCAATCCAGCAACTCTACCTCATTGTCTTTGAACCATTCCTTCTCCGACCTTGACGACTGCTTTGGGTCATTGTCCTGCTGGAACACTGTTGTCCTCTTCATCCCCATAGTACTCAAGTGTATGAAGTAACTCCTCTTGTAGAACACTCATATATAGCTCAGTACTGAGATCAACATTGATCCTGGTCAAGTATCCAACATCTTTGGCTGTGAAACATCCCAATATCCTCAGGCTTCCTCCACCGAACCTGACAGTTTCTTCAATTTCTCAATGCATTAGCCCCATTCTTCCAAACCCATTTGCCCCCATCAGAGCCCGGTCTATTGACTTTCATCTCATGGCTCCAAATCACCCGTTCGCAATCTTCCGTTTTTCATATTTTTTTTCAAACTTGAGCCAACGCTTCTTATGACGAGATTGAAGTCAAGGCTTCTTCATCTTTTTTCAGGCCATCATTCCAGACTTGTGTACATGTTGAACGGTGCTTGCATGGACTTCTGTGATCTCACTCTTATGAAGCCTACAAGCCACCCCAACTTACTAATTTGGCTATGGTTGGTTCTGCAACAGTAATTGGCATAACAGCTCTGATATTACTAGTCGATCCTGTTAGAGAGACATTGCTAGCAAAAGGGTTTAAACAGTAGCTCTCAAGGCTACATAGCTTTAAAGGGTTAAAGTTTGTCAGTAACAGACAAACAAGCTTCTGTTCTACTGATAACTCACAGCAGGGGGTGACATCCCCATGGCACTTGGAGCAACGAGAGCAGAGAGGTGGTAACTAGAAAAAAAACTAGCTAATCAATGTGGTGAGAATACCCCTTTAAACATGTAGGTAGTGGTAAATAAAGACCATTACCAAACATACTGCTGATCTGATTTTGATTTGCTTTAAAGTTAGAGAGGATCTTATCTCCTAGTTGTGTACACAAGTTTCTCTAGTTACCAGCCACCTCTCTCTGCTCCAGCAAACATGGCCAGGATGGTGATATCAGCGACACAGGAGTTTGTTTTTCCTTACTGAAAAATTTTAACCTTTTAAACCCCTGTAGACTTTTGCCTTACTGTTTAAACCCTTCCATTACCAATGTTCTGCTAAGAAAGCTTAGCTAGAAACAGCAGAGTGGATATGCCAATCACTGCTGTAGAACCACCCATAGCCTAAACAAGAAATGAGAGCCTGCGGCTGGCTGTGAAGAGCAGGCTCTGTAATGCATGGTAAGAGCACCACTTAGGAGACCAACCCTAGTCTCGTTAGTTTGGCCATTGTAAGACCACTGTGGCCCATATCTACTATGGTGGTTAGACCAGAAAAGTGTCACAGTGCACCACTATGTGGCCCATTTTTGTAGCATTATGTCACAGGCACCTTTTAGGACATCTGACATATGGTGTGGTTTAGGCAAAAGAAGGCATGGCCTTACAGGAAAGGGTGTGTGTCTACGATGCAACATGCTAATCCAAAAACTGCTGTAGAAAGTACGCCAACTAATAGTTAGTCTAAAAAAGCTAGTCTATAGACACGACCAATATATCAAACAGCATGCACTGTGATAAATTGGGTGCATTTTTACACTGCCCAAATGTATGCTGTCTAATTTTCATTCAGCAAAAGTAAATGTGATTTTATCTAAAGTCACATTCTACAAGCATAAATTTTCAGCTAAAAGTGTAAAAAAAAAAAAAAAAAGTCAGATTGATCTAGGAGCATTAGATGAATATTGGCACTGAATGACCATTTCATGTGTATCGTGGGCTCTAGCCGCTTCTGGGATAAAAAATGTTGGGGGAAAGAAAGATCGGTCAATTGTATTTCAACATGCCCAATCCTTTTGTGTTCAGCTAAAAAAAAAAAAAAAAAAAAAAGCACCATAGGTGTCTGAAGGTAGCTTACTCCCCTCTCCCCAGAAATGCCAGGTGCACAAAAATATATTGAGTAGGAAGAGGGGGGAGGGGAGTTGTGAGCCAACAACTATCTTAATTATATGGCCAGCTTTGGAATAAGTTTGTAGAACTGTACTGCACTAGGTGCTATGGGATAGAAAATCCCAAATAGTTACACATTACAGATAGTTTACTGATGCTCCAGAATGTTCAATGTTTCTATCAAAAATAGACCTTTATCAAGAGCATCTAAAAATATAAAAGGAAAATAAATCAATGAAATAGGTCTCTATAAAAACATGGGTTTAAAGGTTGATTATATGAGCGCCATGAAAACAACGTCAATAGAAAGAAATGCAGAAAAACATTCATCATGAAATTTTCCTAAAATGAAAACGATTTATGGCCAGCTTTGGGAATTTGTTTCTATTGAAGGACATCCATTTCCAGTGATTCAGTCCAATTTTTTTTTAAGTTGGATAATAAAGTCAGCAGGGTGCTCCGTTAACCTCTGCACCATCATGCCTCCAACCAGTGATCATTAGCGACCCCTCCCATGTGCGAAGCCTGCCAGCTGCTGTTCTCCCTGCCCTCCTCACTTCCACTCTAAGCACAGTCTCTGACACTTCTGCCTAGCAATCACTCTGTGAAGAAAACAAACGCAGATCTGCAAACAGCCAAGCTCCTTCTGGGCTACAGAGCAAGCAAAGCCCTCTGGCTCATGAGCACCAAAGTAAACCTTTTTTCAAAGGCTTCAGCGAGTAGGAGGAGCAGAACACAATCTTTATTGTGAACAGATATGGGATAAAGTCCAAGAGCTGATGTTACATTTATTTGTTGTCTGGAGCAAACTCAGACATGAACTCTGCTGAGCAGGAATGCTTCAACGTCATGCAGCAGCAAGCTATGCACATAAATGAAACCTCCTGTTTAATTCAGAAGGGCAACAGTCACTGCAAATCCATCCAGACAAAAATGCACCTAGGAACAGTCGGTCTATGCCGGGATGTCAACAGATGCTATTAACAGGATAAGCCTCTTGTGCACAGTCTTAATCAGAAAGTTATACTGTAATCTGTATTGATAAAACCACATTTTGTTTGTAAACCAATAATCCAAACACAAGATTAAATACTGGAATATTTCCCTCCAATAAACTGCAAAACGGCCACTGCATATATTGGTCGCCATGTGTCCTGGTAGATCTAAATAGCAGGCTTCCTAAATCTCAATGTCACTCGAGATAAGCAGCTGATAAAACCCTGATGGCCTGGAGAAGCTGATCATAAACCTCACAGAAGAAAACCAGAAGCTGCGCTTTACCTGATCAACAACGAGACCAAGATCATGACTACCACTAAAAAGCCAACATGAAGATCTACAAAGAATAAATAGTAGTGGTCAACAGTTTTGTTTTACTTGGGTTCCTCATCAATCACAGCGGTGGTTCAACAACAGAGACCAAGCACTAGGGCGTGCAGTCATGGTGAGCACAGAAGTGCAAGGATGTCTCAGTCACCACCAACAAAGATTGATCACTGCCACTGTGATACCAATCACAACATGGAGGCTTACAAAAGCAAAAAGAAGAAAAATGTATACTTTTGAGCTGTGGTGCTGGAGAAGACTTCCACGAATCCCATAGACCGCTAGGATCACCAAAAAAGATGTTCTTCATTGTATAAACCCAGAATTGTACCCTAAAGGCAAGATCACCAGACTATTTTGGTGATGTCAAAAGGGCTAGGTCATTAGAAAAGCAGATGCTATTTGGGATGGTTAGTGGCAAAGGGAAGCAGGGGACAAAGACCCGTTGGTTGGATACCATCAAGAATAACACGGAATGAATCATCAAGCAGTTAAAAGAAGCTGTAGAAAACAGGGAAGTTTGGCGAGATCTTGCCTACAGAATATCCAAGGGTCGAACACCACTGAATGGATAGAAGAAAAAAAAAGTCACTCATTAAAAGGGGTTGTCTCACTACAAAAATTGCTTTTTATGTTAAAGATCTTGCAAAAACAGGTCATTTTGCAATATGTGTCCACTAACAGTGTCCTACCTATTCCTAGATATCCCCTCTTGTATGGGCTGCATCAGCTCCTCAGGTCGCTATAGCTACAGACCTGTTTGATCTACCCTGATAGACTGCCAGCACTGGTCGCTATAGCTACAGACCTGGCTTCTACTGCAGCCTAGTGGAAGCCAGTAAACACGCCCCTGAATTCAAAGTGAAACTAAGAAAACAGGACTGAGGTAAGAGGAGTCAATGTAGTAAGACAAACTCTTTAAGGCTGGCACAGACTGGAATAGGCTGTCAAATTCAGCCAAAGAGAAGATGTGGTTTGGGTATAAAGGATTGGGTATAGGTAATTGTAAAAATTAGTTTCCCCTTTTGATCTAGAATATATAAACCATAATGCCTGAACCAATTTGGCTTAAAAGCAAACATTTCACTTCAGATGGCATGTCGCAATCAGACGGAATCCACATTCTAACAAGCATTTATATGGCACATATGTATTAACATTATTTTCTTGTAATCAGGGCTGTGAAGGTGGAGTTGGGGAGTTGAAGTGTCCATTTTGCTGGAGTCAGAGTTGTTATAAAATTGACAGACTCCAAAATTATATAATAAATTTGATACAGTTAGCTCAATGCAGTATGTGCTGAATATTTTTTCATAAGAATTTGGGAAAATTATGAAGTGTCCTATAAATGTTTATTCTATTCCTGATCTGTTAGGTCTACACAGCAATGGGCAAAAAACCACCTGAAAAACCAAATCCTAAATACGTTCATAAAACTGTCTGTCAAAATCTGCTGACAAACACCCCATGTTTTTTGGCATGCTTTGCATCTTTACGCGCGTTTTTTTGTAGATATGCAAATCATTAGATTTCAGTGGACTTCTGCTAAAAAACACGCCACAAAGCGTGCCAAAAGACGTCTGGAGCTTTACATAAACCCCAATAGTAAATTTTCTGCCATCTCAGTTATTTTTTGTAACATGTTTCAAAAGACGACCAGCAAGTGAAACAAGCATAAAAAAAAATGTTATGTGAAGACAACAGAACGTTTTTACTATAGAAGTCTATGGACCTCTTTTCAGTTGTTTTTTCTCTGATTTTAGAACGAAAAACGCTGAAAAATCAGACTTCTTTTGTGTGCTGTGTAGACATAGCCTAAGGATCTAGGCTTTTAGTTGAGATGAATGTGCGCTGCACTTTATGTACATGCTCCGCTACCAATCAGAGGAAAAAGGCAATGGGAAGGAATACCTGTATTCATTTCAGAACCAGGGCTGTGGAATTGGAGTCCGTGTCCATTTTGGTGGAGTCAAGGTTAGGGAAATTGCAAAGTCGGAGGTTTGGCTTACCGATCCACAGCTCTGGTTGTAATGGTCTAAACCTTTCTTGAAACTCCCATCTATTCCTGCTGTGACCAGCTTCACAGTTCTTAAAGTAAAGAAGGCTGGTCACTTCCTTTCTTTCTCCAGACTCTAGGAGTGCCCCTTTGTTCTTTGAGGGGGTTTTATATGAAAAAGTTTTTCACTATACTTTGATACGGTTCATTTATGTACTTAAAATAATCATGTCTCCCTGTAGCCGTCCTTTCTAAATACAGAATAAGTTTTAATTCTTTTAACCATTTCTCATAACTAAGACGTCCCATGTGCTTAGCTACACTGAGAAAATCAAATGAATAATGTGCCATGTGTCTGAGATGAGAATAACCCTTGAAGTGAGTTGTCTTATCTGCTGACGAATGGCTGACCATGTAATACAGTAATGGCTCCAGTCAACCGCAATGAAAGCTGCTCTTATACAACAATTCTTTATTCTGGATCATTGAAGGGGAAGGTTCAAAGCAGGAGAACCCCTTCTATGAGGATGATATACTCTTTATAAGTATATAATCTTTATAGATACGACAACAAGTTTTAGGAACATATTTCAGAAAACCATAATTCATTTTAATTGGAGCACATCACAATTAGTCTGGTGCAAATTTCTACATTTCTTTAAATAGTGGTAGAGTGGAAAACCAATTTGCCGACAATGTCAAGAAATCTGCCTAAATTTATTTTACCCACATGTTAAGAAAAAAAAGAACCCAAAAAAAAAACCCCTTTGTTACCCCCACCCCGGACCTCTGAACTAAGGCGGGGCTACAGTTAACATTATGAAGAACTCATATGATATCAAAAATTTAAAGGGGTAGGGAAAGGAGCATAAGGTCAAATCTCCTTAAAGAGAACCTGTCACATAGGTTATGCCCCTCTGGCTGAGGACAGCAAACAGTGTAAACCCTGCTGTTTCCCCACTGTCCCCTTATTCTGTAAATCTTAGTTTAAAAGATTTAAAGGAGTTTTTATTAGAGCTTTCAGCCTTCATGCCCCTGGTAAGTTGAAGAGGGGGCGTCTTTTTGGGTCTGCCCTTTTCTGCCCCTTCCCCCCCCCATCAGCACACGGCACTCGTACTTCATAAGGGGGGGGGGGGTTTGCTCTCAGAGTTCACCCTGTGGGGCCCTGCCTAGGTCTGTTACGGGGAGGGGCAATTATGATGGAAGTCTGTGTATGCAAATAAGCAGAAGGATGCAAGTGTTCCTATATCCCCTGCTGCTTACAAGTCTCCACATTCCAAAACAACAAGGGAATGTTATATACTCAGATGTCCCCTAAAAAGAGAACAAAAAGTATTCACATCGATCTCAAGTATTATATTCACTTCCCAAAGACATATCTTGATTATAGAAACAGACAGGGTCCACTGCTGTCACATCTTTCTGTGTAGAGAGCAGGGGGGGAACAGGACACACAGGGGTTAAACCAGGGCACAGACGCCCTTTCCTCCTCCCCTCCTTTTACTACAGAAGCATTCTGGCGGGAGGAGTCTCTGCTCTGATTCTTCAAAGTTATATCATTCAGCCCCACAGCCAGTAAATAAGGATCAAAGGGCGTACTATAGAGATTGAGAAGTATGAGTATACTAACAGGGGGAGTCAAAATCAAACTTTTTTAATGAAAAAATATTAAAGCGCTTGTTTTTTAAAAATCTTTTAAAATTTAAAACCCCAATATTGTAGCGAGAAACCCTTTAATCTCAAATCTTTTTCATAACAGGGGTTTTTTCCCCCCTCCTGGGCCCTTTTACATTTTCTACCCATTCAAATAATAGGTTTATCATTGAGGTGGGGGTGCGTCAGATGGGGGGGTAAAAAAACTCTTTCAATGCTTTTTCTGGTGAAAACTGCAGATTTTAGCATTAAAACTAAAACTACAGCATTTACAAAATAAGAGACACAGCCTGAAACAGCAGTCTACACTAGCTTCTGCTGTTCTCACAATGGGACTATCTATGTGACAGTTCTCTTTATGCTTGGCAAGCCTTTCCACACTTTAATAAAAGAAAATTACCCTGCACTTTTTTAGTAAACCCTGCCAGAATCCGAATTTAAACCCTTTTCCATGGGAAAGGGGGTAAACACCAGAGCAGATAGCTCTTCTAAATGGATGATGCAATATTAGTTTCACAAAAGGAAAAACAAAGGGGGAAAAATAACTCGGGAAAAAAAATATGGTGCTCAAATGTTTTTTACAAAAATTCATTTAATTTTGAGGTAATTAATTTTCCCAACAATTTCTTTAGACCCGAAAACTTTAGGCCATGATTATTTTCAAATTATTTTTTTTAGCAAATTTAAACAGATTCCAAATAATTTAAACCTTTCCCCACTGCTAAGAATAATTCGGGCTTTTCTTGTAAAAAAACATTTCTAGGTACCTTTTTTATTATCCAATTTAACCCCCGGGGTTTCTTAAACTTTTAATGTCAAGAAAAGTATATTTTTCTTTACATTACATGCTAAAATAAAGGTTATCCCATTAAAGGGCTAAAGCCTTGTACAATGATTTTTTCAAAAAATAATGTGCTATGTGCTCCATTTTCTGACTAAAAATCATTACTTTTGTGTTTAAAAACCCCTTTGCAGACCAAGGTAGCAAAGTGATTATAAAAAAAAAAAAGGTGAATTCCCTGGCAGAGGAAAGAAAAGGTGAAAAAATTTATCTGGAAAGGATCTCCTATCTACGTTATATGTATTTTTTTAAAGGGGTTTAATTTTTTACAAAACACTCATCTTCAGAGAGGGGGGGGTCTTGGAAACGGGGAAAAATCCAAAAAACTACTTTTTAACCTGCTCCTTCGCACCACTGCTGGCCCTACTCTATCCACTGATGACACACGGTCAGTGATCCTGACACTGCACCCTTACCCGCACATCCATGTCTATAGCTGGGGAGAACGGGCTAACCTGTTATAGCTGCAGGCAGGGCTGGGGGAGTGGGCAAGCCAAAGCACCGACTCCGACCCTCAATTTCCCAAAACCCTCCGACTCCTGACTCCCATACATGGGATTTTTAAGTTTAACTTTACTGTATAAAAGGTTACTCAGGATGTTTACCCCTTTATAAAAATAATCAAGCTATTTTGGGTGGAACAACATATAAGAAAAGGGGTAAAAAAGTTTTGATCTTTTGAAACTTGTGGGTAAGTTAAAAAAAAAAACTGTATTTGTATCCAAGTCCAGTCTGCACCAACATTGGGATGTTAAAGAGCCCGGGGACAATTTGGCAAGACATCTTGAATCCATTCACCCCCAGAAGGTTTCAGTGCAGTTAAAAACCCAAAGGTGGATTTCCCAAATACTAACACAAAAATAAAAATTAACATTTTGATTTTTAGGAGCCAAACATAACAAAGCATTACGGAAAAATTGCAGAATAACAGATGCTAAATTTGCAATTCAAATGATGTATAAAAAGGAAAAAGATGTATATACAATTAAGTAGCCCCATTACAAAGCTATGTGAGGTGAAAATATGGACCTAAAAATCACAAATTTAAAAAATTTTTTACCATTTTTTTGTCAGTGAAAAAAAAAATTTATTGGGTATGATTTAGAACAAAAAAAATTATAAACATCAAAACACGGGGACATTTTTGGATCTCTGAATTTTTTTTGAAAATAGAATTCCTCCATCAGATCCCGCATACTGACCTCAATTGATTCATATTTCCCGGGTAAGAATGGCCCCTCTACACTAATTGGGTTGGGGGGCAAGCGGGGCCACAGGGGGAACTCTTAACAAAGTCAGGGTATAAAGGAATTGCCCCAGCCCAGTCATTTTTGAATGGTTGAACCTTTTTAATTTTGCTGAAATCGGTTTTCATGGGGCAAACTTTTCCCCCGGGGAGCGCTTTTCCTGCCCGTATCAATACACCCTCAGTGAAAGGCTGTGATATGGGAGCAGCGCACTGGCCGACCCCTTCCTCGCCTTTGCCGCCGTCTAAAGGACCAAATTATTATATATTTTTGGGGTCTGAGTCGTCCATTTATGACGACTCCGACCCTGCAAAAAAGGCACCGCTTCAACCCAACCCACAGCCCTGGCTGCAGGCACATTTTTTTTTTTCCTATTTTATAATCCCGGGACGACAAGCTTTTTTGAAAATTTTTAAAAAAAGGACCTTTAAATCAAAAAAGAAACATATACAGAAAGTTCCCCTAATACTAAGCAACAAATCTACAACACACAAGGCCACAGATAACCTTCTAATGAGAGAAAAGGGTAATTTAACCCATTATCTCAAGTCGCATATGGACCATCCCATTTATATTAACATTTATCTTTTCATGGATAACTGAATTAGTGAGAAAAGCCACTTTTCAATGTACTGAATTTTTTTTCTAATCCACAAAAGAGAATAGAAATACTTCTGCGAGCAAAACCCTTTTAATAACTAAACCCACTACTATTGGCAGAATATAAATCTCAGTATTTAACTCCACATTTATTGCATACACTTTAATATTTTACATAATCCCTATCTAGCAAGTCTTAATATCCTTTGCTATTAAAAACCGGGCATGTTTAAAAAATTTTAAAGGGGTTTTACACAGAACATTTGGGGAAATCCTTCCCAAAAACCTAAAGATTTGGGTATAGAAAGCTTTCTCAATTAACAAATACCACAAATTTACATGCAAAAACTCCTGAACTCAAAGGAAGCCTCAGCATCTTCTACAATATGTTTCTTCATTTATACCCCATGGTACTGATATATCCATAAAAGTTGGTAAATGTAAACTTTTATACCCATAAAAGTACTAAATCACACACAAAATTTTTCTAGGATTCTAAGCGTTTTTCGTTTTCTAAAAACACTTAAAAAACGACTGTAAAGAGGTCTCATAGACTCCTATAGAAAAAACTTCTGTATTCCCCAGAACTCTTTTTTCTGCTCGTTTTATTTGCTTGTCGTTTTTAAACATTTTTCAAAACATTCTACAGGCAAAAAACTTAACTACTGGAGTCTATTAAAAACCACTTTTTTTGTTGCTTTTTTTTTTGCAAAATAAAAAACAAATCTATTGCGGCATCTCTTCAAAAAAAAAAAAAAAAAAAAAAACGCCAAAAAACTCAAAAACGCACAAAAAATGGCATTTTTTCACACTTTTGACAGCAGGGAAAAAAAAAACCTCATTTTATAAACTTTTTTAGGATTTTTTTTTTTCGGGTCTTTTTTTTGTCCACTGCTTTTAAACTACCCTTTTTCTTTTTTTAAAAACATTTTCTCTAACTAATCTCAAATAAAAATGTCAAATAAACATGACAAAACCACAAGTGAGAAAAAATATATTTTAGAATAAACAGATTTGCCCACTTGTCTATTTTGGAGGGGGACTTTACCCTTTCCCGGATTAAAACCTACTTAGTGGCCCCTAACCATTCTGGTATTTTTGACTGCAATTTTTTGGCAGCCAAATCGGGGCATAGGGAACCCATGCTATCTTACTTTTAAAGGGGAATTGAAGAGTTCTACCCTTTAAAAGGGTTTTGCCACTAGGGGGAACACTCCCGCCCCGCAGCCCCGCTGGAAGCGGGCCCATTTACATCCTCTCCATACAAAATTTCTATGGGAATTCAAGTAAGCTGATGGTGCGTTGGGCCTGTTTTGGAACCCCTAAACAGAATGAGAGTCTTTTGCAACGGGGCCACTCCCCACTGCACAAAGATTCGGGGCCTTTTGGGAACCACACCTATGAACAATGATGGCATACCAAACGATATAAATCATTTCTATTTGGCAAAACCCCGTTAAACTTACAAGGAAGTTTAGACAAAAATTCTAAAATTTTAAAATTTTGGGGTACGTTATTTTGTTTTGCCTCAAAATAAAGAACAGTAAGTTTGGTTCACACAAATAAAAGGACGAAAAAAATCTTCTCGATGCTTTTTTTTCATTGATTTTTTTGGTCTTTTCTCAAAAAAAATCTTGCGTTACATTAAACAGCAAAATACAGCCAATTGTGCCTTGCAATTCACAATGACTTTCTTGAAAAATAACACATGAAAAACACACTTTTACCCCCAATAATTGACATGCACTTGTTTATTTTAACTGCGCTTTGTTTTCAAATCACACAAAAAAAAAACCCCAAAAAATGGGCTCAAAAAAAGGGAAACGGGCTTTTTTGGGCTTTTTTAACACATACTTTGGTTTGAAAAGTCAAGTTTGACTCAAAATATGCCCAAAAAACCATGTGAATCCTGCCAAACACGGACGCTGAATCCATTACGGGGCCTCACTTTCATCATAAATTTTGTAACCCATGAAACCCACGGGTCCCTGATAACATAATAACACAATAGAATGTTACATTAAAAAAGCCAACAGGGGGCCCTATTATAAAAACCGCCCCTAACAGAAAACCCTGGCTTTGTTGCCCATAAAAAACAAAATTTAAAAAAAAAAGTTTGCACTTTTTTTTTTTCCGACATTTAAAAATAAAGGCTGATTGGCTGGTGCCACAACAGCCATGTTTCGGGTAGTGGTTTGAAAAACGGGGTCCATCTATCGTCCCACGTCAAATTGCAAAATTTGCCTCTTTTTTAGTTACTAGCTAAATACTGGACAATTCTTTTTTAACTAAGTTTTAAATGTTCACAAACAATTGGAAATGTTTTACAGCCACCCCATCAAAAAAATCTTACATGTTTATAGCTTGAAACATGTTTTTCAGCAATAACAGAAGCTATCTAACAATTCTCTTTGCGAACAATATAATGGAACTTTGTTGATGAAGGGAACAAAAAACCTAGGAAAAACATTTTTTTTTTTTTAACATATTAAAAACTTAATAAACCACACAAATTAGTAAAAAGGGCTACACAGCCAGAACGGGTATTAGCTGGGTCCCAAGGAAACACTGACTATAAATTACGGGGGAGAATTTAGAACCACACCAAAACACACACTCACAAAAATTTTTTGCTTCCGGGTTGAAAAAACTTCAGGATGAACACAAAATGTCTTGAATTTTTTTTTTAAATGAACTAAAAATAGCCCCCCTAAACTTCAGAATGCACATTCCAACGTTCAACTTTTTGCACAGCTTATTCCTTACAAGACTTAACCAATAAAGGGGTTTTTCTTTTCACATTTTCCGCATTTATTCGGTTTAACCCCTTAAGACCCACCTTTTTTGGACCTTCCGACACAGCCCTATTTTTAAATCTGAATTGTCAATTTTTTTGAAATAATTTTTTTGACACTTTTACCTATCATTATTCAAGATTGTTTTTCGTACACATTGTGCTTTAATTAGTAAGAAATTTTATCCATACAATCCTTTTTTGTTTTTAAAAAAATACAAAATTTTCATGAAAATTTTTGGGAAAAATTTGCGTTTTTTTAAAGTTGCAAAATTTTTCCTGCGGCAAAAGACAGATAAATTATTCCCACAAAATTTTTATAACTACATCTACCAAAATGTCCCACAAAAAGGGTTGGCATCTTTTTTTTTAAATGTTCTTTTTTTTTTTTACAATTAAGAGGGCTTAAAAAATTTAGTAGTAATTTCTCACTTTTTTCAAAAAATTTGCAATATACATTTTTTTAGGGACCATCCTTCTGACGGCTTTGAAGGCCTGCATGTTTAATACCCCCATAAGTGATCCACGAAAAACGCCCCCTTTAAAACGTTTTTTACAACCCATTGGGAAGTTTCAAAACCCCTTCAGATTTTTCACAAAAAATAAAGCAAAGTGGGGGTAAATTTCATTTTTTTTGCGATTTTCAATATTTTCCATTTTTTCACTGAATACGTAAATGTGACGGTAAACAACTTAATTCTTTCCCCCCCATCCCGTTTTTAAGAAACCCCAATTTTGGGGCCCAGTGCTTTATTTGGCTCAACCAAAGTCCCAAAAAGGGGAGGGAGCCCACTATCTCGGGGGTCCATTTTCATACATTTTTTGAGGCCCATTTCAAGGGGGACACCCAAAGGGTGCTAAAACTTAATAAACACCCCTAAATAGACCACAATTGGAAAAAAAACCCCTTAATAATAATCCAGGTGCATTGATATATAGACCCCACAGGTGATTCACAAATTTTTTTTTTACAAAAGGGCGTAAAATTAAAAAAAAATTTTTTTTTCTAATCTGAAATTTTACTTAAAAATTTTTCATAATACAAGAATCCGGGAAAAAAAACCCTAAAACTTTTTAAGCAATTTCTTTCCAAGTTCGGCAATACCTACATTGGTTAAAAAACGCTGTTTGGGCGCAGGGCGGGGCTATAAGGGGGGGCGCTTTTTGGTTTTTTGGAACGCAGATTTTGGGGGGGCCATTCGCATTGCAAAGCCCCCAAAGTACAAAACGGCAAACCTTCCAGAAGTCGCCCCATTTTGGTTTAAAACACCCTCAGGATCTCATTAGGGGTACTGTGCGTTTGGTGCACAGGTTTCCCAAATTTTTTTTTTTAGCTTTGGCAATGAAAATGGGGGGAAAAACCATTTCAGTCATTTTTTTTTTTGAGTTTCAATTTACAGCATTCGCCGGAGTGTAAATGATGTGATAATTTTACTATGGGGGTCGGACAATTACAATGATTAATTTTTTTTTTATATTTTTTCTGTTTTTTTACTTTTACACAGAGAAATCGTCTAAAAAAAATTTTGCTTTTTATTTTTGTCCTTCGACACCCTCTTTTTATTTTGCTGTGGCAGACTGTGAGGGGGTTTTGTTTTTTGGGGGAGGGTTGAAGTTTTTATTTGGACCATTAGGGTGTCATAGATGCATGTTTCTTTTTATTAATTTTTTTCTGAGATTTTTAAAAAAATCAGCAATCTTGGTATGTTTTTTTTTTTATTTTTTACGGCACTGTATTAATATGACAGGTATTTTACTCACAGGTCAAACTTACACCGAACCCAATTTTATTTTTTTTTTATGTTTTACTGTTTTTATAAAAATAAAAAACATTTTATTCCAACCGGGAAAATACTTTTTTACATCCCATAGTCAGACCCATAACTTTTAAAATTTTTTTCTGTCTTGAGCTGGTAGGGACTTGTTTTTTCGAATTTATTGACGTTTTTTAATTAGTATCTTTTTTTGGGAAAAAGGGCTTTTTGATCGCTTTTAAATCCATTTTTTGGGCCCGGGGTGAAGAAAAACTGCAATCCAGGGGTTTTTTTTTATTTTTTTTTTTAACGGGGCTCACCGTGCAGTATCCTGAAAATTTTTAGCTTTCTCTTTGGGGTCGCTACTTTTGGGCGATACCCAATTTAAATTTTTTTTTTATGTTGAAGCACTTTAAAAAAAAAAAAAAAGGGTTTTTTTAGTGTGTAAAACAAATTTAGCATCCTACTTCTGAGACTATACTTTTTTATTTTTCCGTATACAGAGCTAAAGGATATTTTTTTTGGGGGATGAACTCTTTAAATTGGTACAAAATTGGGGTTTCGGGATTTTTTTATCCTTTTTATTCCATTTTATTGCTCGGGATGAACATTAATCTTAATTCTGTATTGTTTTTTTTTTTTTATTTTTTTACGGCTTTCACCGACAGTTAATTAAAAATGAAGATTTTAGGGGGGTCTTACGCACGCGGCATACCAAAATATTTTTTTTTATTTTTTGCTTTTTTGGGGAAAGGCGTTTTTAAAAAAAGGGGGGTTTTTTTATTTTTTTTTTGTTTTTTTTTACTTTTTTTCTTTTTTTATTTTTAAATTTTTTTTTTTCTTTTCCCCTAGGGAAATTTTTAAAAAAAGTTTAGAAACTTTCCCTTTAATGGAATCCCACAAAAGTGTTTCATGACGTTTCCAGAAAAACTTCATTCCGGCCCAACAGCCCCCGGGCACGCCGGCCGTGCGCACAGAAAACCCCAAGGCATCTTCCTTCCTGTTCGTCAAGGGCGGAAATAGGAACGCCCCCCCCGGGCGCCGGGGGCCGCCCCGGGACAAACCCCAAAGCGACCCCCTCCCCCTTTGTTTTGGAGTCGCCAAATTAAAGGGGTTACCCCCCCCACCCAAACGTCCCCCCACCTTGGGGGTTCCGGGAAAATTTAAAAAAAGAAGGGGCCTTTTTTTTGTAGTTCCCCGCAAAACCCAAGTTCCATAAAGTCATTCTTAACCCCCAAAGGGGCCGACGTTGGAACCAAGAAAAAAGGGTAAAAAGATTTTTAAAAAAGGGGTTTTTTTCCCTTTTCCGCAATTTTTCTTTTCCCCGAGCCCTAATAGGGCCAGAAAAATTCATTTTTTTCCCTTTAAAAAGGGGAAAATTTCCCAAATTTTAGACAAAGGGGAATTAATGAAAACAAATTAAAATTCGTTGGGTTTTAAAGCCCCCTTTTTCTCCTCTCATACTTTTAACTTCATTTGACACGGACTCAGGGAAAAATGGGGGGCCATTTTCCACCCCCCCACACGCAAAATCCCTGCAATTAAAACCCCAACCCAAACAGATCGCCAAAATTAAAAAAATCGGTTGACTGACCTTCAAAGCCCCCCGGGGCCGCACCCTTTTTCGCTGTCATGAACCCCCCCCCCCACACCCCACGTCCTTCAGTAACCGCCAACCCGACCCAACGCCCACGCCCCGGGGGTTCATTTGGGACAACCCCCACCCCACCCCTTTCGCTTCATGAACAGCACACCCCCAAAAGACCGGCGACGTGTAGGGGAGCAAAAAAAAAAAAGAATTTTAAAAGACCCAAACCCCCTGATCCCTGTATGTTCCCCCCCCCCCCTTTTTCCCCATGTAAAATCCGTCCGTGAAGACTCCTCTACCCTTCCCTACACCCCGAAGGGCCGGGGCCCTCTCCTGCACCATTTTCTCCTTCCCATAAACTTTTCCCCCCTTAAAACCTAACCACGTTCCCCAAAGAGGGGGGCCTGGGCAACCCAAAAGTAAAAATTTTCCAAAAAAGAATTTAAAAAACAATTTAAAATAAATTTCCATTAAACCCCCCTTTTGCTTCGAAAATTTTTTTCCCATGTTAAAAAAATTATCTTTGAAATTTGAAAATTTTAAATTCCCCGGGGTTTTTTGGTTCCGACAGGGCCCCCTTTTGAAATTTTTAATTTTCATTTTTTTGAAATAATTTTTTAACAAAATTTAAAATACCCTTTGGGAACAAAAGTTTCCTAAACCCAAAATATTAAGAAATTTTGGGTCCAAAAAAGAATTTTGGAAAAAATACAAAATTAGGGGAAAAAGGAAAAAAAAACCAACAAAAAAAAAAAAATTTTTCCCCCCCAAAAAAAAAAAATAACCACCAAATAAAAACTACACTACCAAACCACACAAATTTTTTTAATGCTTTTTTTTTTTTAACACAAAAGGGGGAAAGAAAAGAAAAAACAAAACAAGAAAAAGCAAAACATATTTTTTTAAGGGGCCCCCCTTTAAAAAACTTTTAAAACCAAGAACCCCCATAAAAAACCCCCATAAATCCCAAACAAAAAAACTCCCCCTTTGAAACAAAACCCCAAAAAAATTTTAAAATTTTTTTTCCCCAATTTTCCCCAAAAAATTAAACAAAAAATAAATTTTTAAAAAATTTTCCACCCCCCCCCCAAATACAAAAAACAAGAAAACGGAAAAATTTTTAGGGGAAAAGGCCCCCCAAAAAAATTCCCCAACCCCCCCCGAATACCCAAAGTGTTAAAAATTTTTTTTTGCTTTCCCCCAAAAAATAGGGGGAAAAATACGGAAATTGGGATTTTTTAAAATTAAAATTTTATTCCAAATTTTGGTTTCCCGGATCCCCTAAAAATTCCCCAAAAATTTTTAAAAAACCCCAAAAAGACCCCCCCAAAAAGGAAACTCCCCCCCCAAAAAAATTATAGGGTTTAAGTGATAAGTCACCCCCCCCCCCTTTTCCAAATTTTTTTTATTTTGGTTTGAAAAAAAAAAAAAATTTTTTTTTTAACTTCCCTTTTATAAAATTTTTTTTTTTAAGGAATTTTTTGAAAAAAAAAAAAATTGGAAAAAAACCAAATTTTTCCAATTTCCTTCCAAGTTTTGGGAAACTCTGTTTTTGGGCCCAAGGGGGGAAAAAAGGAAAGGGGGTGTCTTTTGGCTTTTGGCCACAGATATGGCGGGCCAAAGCCATCTGAAACCCCCAAATTCTAAACATTAAACCTTTTAGAAATTTCCCCAATTTTATTTTGCCCCTGGGTCCATCGGGTGTATTTTTTTTAAATTTTTGGGCGAAAAGGGACCGATTTTTTTTTTTTAAAAATCATCCAAAAAATGGGGGGGAACTTTTTTTGGGGGATTTTTTTTTTTTTTTTTTTTATTTTTCCCCAATAAAGGGGGAAAAAAAAGGTTTCTTTTTAAAAGGGGTCATACAAACAATGAAAAAATTTTTTTTATCTTTTTTGGGGTTTTTTTTTTTAACAAAAAAAAGGGGTTTTAAAAAATTGGTTTTTAGGGGTTTTATTTTACACCTTTTTTAATTTTTTCATATGGGCGCCGGGGGTTTTTTTTTTCGGGTAGAATTTTGAATTTTTTAAATTTTTAAACCATTTTCGGACCCCTTTTAAAGTTTTTTATTTTATGGTTTTTTACATTTTGAAAAAAAACTAAACCCCCATTTAAAATTATTTTTTTTTTTCCGGGGAGGGGTTAAATGAAACTTTTTTTGCGGGTTTATTAAAGTTAACAGGGGGGGAAAAAAATTTATATTTTTTTAAAATTTTTTTGCTTTTAAAAATAAAAACCACTTTTTTAAAAAAAATTTTTCTCCCCATCGGACAAATAATTTTTTTTTTTTTTTCTGATTTGGGGGTTATAAATTTTTTTTGGGGATGTTTTGGGTTTTTTTGGAACCAATTTTAAAGGGGAACTTTTTTTTGAACGGTTTTAAACCTTTTTTTTGGGGGGGGGGAAGAAAAAAACGTTTCCCAAAAAGGTTTTTTTTTTTTTTATCTTTTTTTACTTCAATGCATTCCCTTTACCTTTTTGTTTTTTTTTTGGGTTGGGCGAAATTAACGTGAACCCAAATTTTTATTTTTTTTAGGGGAAACCAAAAATTTTTTTTAAAAAATTTTTTTTTATTGGTTAAAAAAAAAATGACGTTTTTTTAATAAGGTTTTTTTTTTTTTTCCTTTTTAAAATTTTTAAAACTTATTTTTTTGGGGGAGAGAAACTGACTTTTAATTTGGGTCAATAAGGGGGTTTATATTAAATTTCTTTATTGCCCAAAAATCTTCAGTTTTCAAAAAAGCATTTTGGGACTGGGTTTTTGGGGAAAGCGTTCACCTCGGGTTAAAATGGGGGTTTATGGGGGGCCCCTACGCCCGGATTTCCAAAAGGGACTTTTTTTTTTTTGACCCTTTTTGGGGGGATGGCGGTTTTGGGGGAAAAACCCCGGGCCCCGGGCTTTTTTTTTTTAGTTTGGTTTTTTACTTTTTTCACCCATTTTTTTTTTTTTCCTTTTTTTACACCCTTTTTTCCCCCGGGGGGAAAAGCATAACGATCGTCAATCTTAAATTTTGGAATCGGGAATACAGCATTTATTTTTCCCCTGGCAAAAAGTCTTTTATTTCCCAATCTTTAGGGGTTTTTCTCCCGAAAAGTTTGTCATTAACTGGGTTGGTAAGGGGTCAGTATAGGGATTACTTGGCCCATTTTGGGGGAAACCCCACCCCCCCTTTGCCCCCCTTTTTTCGAAAATTTTTGGCCACAATTTCCAGGAAAATCGGGTTTAAAACCCCCCCCGGGCTCCTCCTCCAGGGGGTTGGGATTTTCCACAAAAAACCGCCCCATGCCCAAACTTGGCGGGCCCCCCCTGTGGGCGCTTCCGTTAGAACCATACTCAATTTCCCAAAACCCCCCCCCAAGGCCCGTATGATACGTCAAAATTTGTTAAAAATTTTTAAAGCCAAATCCCGGTTAAACCAACCCTTTTTTCATTTTTTTTTTTGTGTTTCAAAAGCATTTTTTTATTTTTCAAATTTTGAATTTTTGAAAAGTCAATTTACTTTTTTGGAGGGAAAAAAATTTGAAGTTTACTTTTAAAATAAACAAAATAACTACCCTTTTTTTTGTCATGGGAAAAAAAATTTTAATATATACTTTGCCCCAAAAAAAGTAAAAAAAAACATGCAGACATTTGGAAATCACAAAATTTGGAAAAAAATATTGGCCCTACCAACTTTAAACAGACCCCCCTCTTTTCATTTTTTCCAGGGAAAAAAGGCCCAAAAACCCCCAAAAGGGCCCAAAGCCCAGAAAAATTTTATTTTCAAATATCCCCTTAACGGGGGGCAAAAAAACTTTGGGGTAACAAAAATTACCAGATGAATGGGGGGCCTTTTTCTCTAAAGCCAACGCCCCAATATTTAAAAATAACCCTTTTAACAAAACCCCCTAAAACCATATTTGAAAACCCCATTACGTTTTTTTTTTTAAAAAGAAAAACCTGAAAACGGATTAAAATAAATTCCCCCCCCCCCCAGTACCCCATAAAGAAAACTTAAGGGGTGTCCCCCCCAAAAAAATGGGATTTCCCCTTTTTTCGCAACTTTCCAAAAACAAAAAAAATGTTCATTCTTCCGACCGGTTTTCGGACGGAAGATGAACATGTCTATGTGAACGGGGAGAGCTTTTCTCCGCTAATCACGGAGAAAGGGGCATACTGTTTGGTTGCTATGGGAAACAAAGTGAATTTTAGACCTAGACAGTTTTCATACATGTGGCCCTAAGGGTATGTTCAGACAGCGTATTGCGGAGCGCACATGTACACGCCACAATACAGCCTCATTAACACTGTTGAAAGTACGTACTGGCCAGCGCATACTTTCAACATGAGGCAGATCTCTGCCTCATATAATTTACTATTTCTCGGCACGCAAGTGCCCAAAAGAAGTAACAGATCACTTCTTTTTACGGGCACACATTATGCGCCGAGAAATACGACAATGGTGATTTTAAACAGCACTTAATGGGTGCTGTACTTGTTAATTATTGTATTTGCAGGGCATACTTTGGCGCAACCTAGGCAAGCTTGTGTACACAAGCAGGAAATAAGATCTGCTCCTAACTCTAGAAAAAGCAAAATCAGAACAGCAATCTATTTGGGAATAGCCTTTATTTACGAATAGAAACAAAAGAACCAAATCCCATAAGATCCACCATCGATGCTTGATCTTATGGGATTCGATTCTTTTTTCCTATTCATGTGCAAGTCCAGTGTCCAACGGACATATTACTTCTGCTAGAACGCCCTTTTTACGCCCTGTTTACCTTTCCCCACATGTTTAAAGATAATCACTGAAGCGAGAATACCCCTTTTAATAAACCACATTGGTATATTGGCCCATAATTCCTCGTTCAACTTGTACAAATCTGATCTGCAACTGCAAGAAATGTTTGGTGCGCTGCTACAGGAGGATACGCAAGCTATTAAATTTAAGGGTTCACTTTCTTTCTGTATGGTGAATGTTTACTCAATGTGCTTAGTAAGACATGAACAACACAAACGTTTGATTATGTTTCTATAAGAATGACCGATAACAGTAAGATCACATTATATTAGTAATAAATGCAGAAAATTAGGGTATTTCTCAGGGTTCACTTACTTTTTCCTACACCTGTATCGCGCCGCATGTTACTCTAATAAACTTCAGACTGAGATATCAATCTCCAGCCAATTTGTCCCCTACAAGGCCTGTGCACAGGTTATCACGGTACTTAGTGTGCGTTTTTATCACCTGGTTTATGTACACTCTGATTGCCAATACAATTCTTACATGTGCACAATTGGTA
This sequence comes from Phyllomedusa bahiana, assembly GCA_025379985.1. NCBI lineage: Eukaryota > Metazoa > Chordata > Amphibia > Anura > Hylidae > Phyllomedusa > Phyllomedusa bahiana. Next base: position 33,206 of record JAODAL010006643.1, read on the forward strand.
ACAAAAAGCGAATACTATAAAGCTCTGAATATAAAGAGCATCCTTACATCACATTCAAAAACCATCTCTTTATCCATTATTATACTATTTGTACTATCCATACTATTTGTGTTTGAAAGTCGTATCCTATAAATATATCTTACATCGAAAGCAAAAGGGTAACAATGTTTTGGACTTGTGACTTTCAGGCTCCATATCTCACCGTCCACTACAGCTTTCAATGTGAGACTACCATCATTTTATAGACAATCATCTTGGCTCTCATACATAACTTTTACCTTCAACTATTTAGCATCTGCTTAGTTCTACAGATTCTTCTCATGTAACTGCATTGTTACTGTTTTGCTCCTGGTGGTGGGACAAAAGACAACCTGTTCTCACATTCCCTAATAGCACCGGGCAATATGAATTACACAGGTCTGGATTGATGGCCCGAAAAAAGGTGAAGAAGCCTCAACTTCAATCTCCTCATAAGAAGCGTTGGCTCGAGTTTGCCAAAAATTAAAGATTGGAAACGGGTGATTTGGAGCGATGAGATGAAAATCAATAGACCGGGCTCTGATGGGGGCAAATGGGTTTAGAAGAATCAAGGGAAAAGGGGGCTAATGGATCGAGAAGCTGGAAGAACTGTCAGGTTCGGTGGAGAAAGTCTGAGGATGTGGGGAGGGGTCACAGCCAAAGATGTTGGATACCTGACCAGGATTGATGTTGATCTCAATGCTGAGCTATATGTGAGTATCCTACAAGAGGAGTTACTTTATACACTCGAGTACTGTCGCCGCCGTCTATAAAATGATTGTAGCCTCATGTTCAAAGCTGTAGTGGATGATGAGTTACGGAGCCTGAAAGTCAAAAGTTAAAAACATTGTTACCCTTTTGCTTGTTAGTGTATGTTCTACCTAAATAGCTTGATTATTGTATCATAAGGTGATAAAAAGCCTGATGTTACCATTCTACTACAGTAAAGTTATCTCTTAAACATGTGCCATATATGAGTGGGAGTCGGAGTCAGGAAAATTGAGGTGTTGGAGTCGGAGCTTTGGCTTACTGACTCCACAGCTCTGATGCAAACACCTGGAAACAGCTGTATGTGTATCTGGTTTGACTTTACTCCCAGTCATATTGCAGGGCTCAATTAGTTGGATGTGACTTGAGGAACTCTACAGCCAATGAGTGGCATAGAGTCCTAGCTCTTTTCACTTGATCTTATTGGAATATACTTAAATTTCAGTGGAGCGACCAAAGTGTATGTCTTTACACACCTAGATGGTGCCTCTTACTAATAAGGAACTTTACCCATTTTGAGCTGTCTCTGTCATGAAGACAACTGCTTTTTAACAGTAAGGGCTTGTTCACACGGCGTTTTTGTGATCCGTTTTACGGATCCGCAAAACGGATCTAACAATTGTCAGTGTGATTAACATTGAGTTGAATGGCAAAAGCGCATCGCTGTTCCCACGGGAGATCAGCGATGCGCTTTTGAGAGCACTTCTGCACTGCGCTTTTCGCATCCGCTTTAAGAATTGACATGTCAATTCTTATTGCGTTTTACGCAACTGAACGCCCATAGGAGATAATGGAGTCCGCTTTTGGCACTTGTCCAAAAGTGCTCCACACTCCTGGTACGTAACAGCTGCAGGGGGGGGGGAAGAGAGAGAGACAGAGAGACAGAGAGACAGAGAGACAGAGAGAGACAGAGAGACAGAGAGTCAGAGAGATAGAGAGACAGAGAGACAGAGAGACAGAGAGACAGAGAGACAGAGAATCCGGATGCATAAAACGCAGGTGAAAAAGCATTCATAACGGATCCAAATAAAGTATCCAATGCTGCGTTTTGCGGATCCGCTTTTCAAGTGCAGAAAACGGATCCGTAAAAAGGATCCAAAACGCCGTGTGAACAAGCCCTAATCAGCCCAGTAATCAGCTTATTGCTGCAGATTTGGTTTCTCTACTCCAGGTACAAATTGCTGTTATGGTTGGAATAAACCACATCTGGCATGATCCACCCCAAGCAGCATTATATGGCGGTCATTCAAATTAACAGTCAACCATGTATTGCATAGATGGGCCTGATCCAGCTGAACAAGAGCCACTGTTATAGAACAGTTCTTCATTCTTAAAGGGAAGAGGAAGGAGGGTATGTGTTGGGAGATGGGAAGTGGTGGTGGTTGGGGGCGGGGGGGTCAAACCATAAGGAAAATATTCATCTGAAAATGGGCTTTGTGTGACAGCCCCTATAGGATATGTTCACATTGCATATTTGAGGGGCGTACTTCAGCGTATAATTATGCCCTGCAAATTCCTATAAAACTATTATACAAGTCCAGCACTCATCGAGGGGCTGTCAAAAATCTTTATCTTTCCCAAAATACGTGTTTTTTACGATTGGAAAGTATATAAGGCAGAAAGTTTCCCCTTGTGTTTAAAAAAATTAATCCCGCAAGCCCCAATATTTTTCAACAACCTAAAAAAGGCGTTTTTGCAGTGGGGTACCTGTGCGGGGGCACAATAAAACCCTGTGAATGTACCCTTAAAGTTTAATAAATTAAATTCATGGTCTTATATCACTTTTAAACGTAAACAAGAAGACATTTTAACTCTCCCCTAAAACTCCCCCAGATTTTTTCAAATTTTAAAAAACCCCTGATTCCCTTTCAAAACCCTCCTTTTCTACTTTAAAATGTTTCGCTACTCTTGGATCAGTTTTTCCCAATACACTCCAGGTTTGCTTTTTTGTTAAAAAACCTTTTTCTTTTTTTAAATGAAAAAAACCCAAGGGAAGGCCCACCTCTTCAGAGAACATGAGCCAGTATGATGAAGATACCATTGAAAAGACAGCCCTTTAAATTTGAATAAAAAGCATTTTAAAAAGGGGACCCAGATAACCTTTAAAAACAAAAAAACCAGTTTTTTTATAATTTGGCCTGGGGTTTCCCTCTGTGGGCAAGGTTCCCCTTTGAATTTCATTGGATCTTTTTCGGTTTCCCCCCATAGTGTTTTTAAAATGTTTTGAAGGAAAAAAAAATGTGCTATTTGCTGCGCTATTTTTTCTGTCATTCCTAGCAGATCTTGCAAAGATGGTTCTGATTCAATCAAGCCTTACACAGCCTTGATCATATGCCCCCCATAATGGTACCCAATAATACATAACTCATCACCCCAAAAAACAAAACCATGTCACTCTGTACACAGAAAAATAAAGTTTTTGGCATAAGGAAAATATTACGACCCCAAAAAAACCCAAAAATTTTTTTTAAAAAACATTTTATTGTTAAAAAGAAAAAACCCAAAAAAAACATAAAAAATATTTTTCTTTTAATTGACAACCCTAAGGGAAAAAAGGGTTTTTTAATTATCCCACACGGCGAACGTTGTAAAATTGAAGCCCAAAAAACAATGGCGGAACTGTGGTTCTTCTCCCCCATTTTCATGGCCCAATGCTAAAACAACTATTGGAAAACCCCCGTGCGATCCCCCAGGGGGTTTAAAACCAAAATGGGGTTTTAACCGTTCGGGGACTTTGGGGGCTTTTCAAAAGAATGGCCCCACCAAAAACTGCTTTCCAAAATCCGAATAGCGCCCCCCTCCCCTGTATTTCCTTGCCATGCTCCCCAAACCCCCCAACCCCCCGTTTACACCCCTATAAGGGGAACCCAACCCCAACTTAGAAGAAAATTTCCCCTAAAAAAAACTTGGGGTGTTTGGGGGTTTTTCTTTTTTCCCGGATTCCTTGTAAAAAATTAAAAATTCTCAGTTTAAAAATTTCCCGATTGTTGGAATAAAATTAAAATTTTTCATTTTCCCCAGCCCCAATCTAAAAAACTTTTTTGTAAAAACACCTATGTGGTTCAATTTTAAAACACTTTTTCCCCTGGTTTAAAATTCCCCTTTAAGGGGGGTAGTTTCCAAAATGGGGTTTTTTTTAAGGGGGGGTTTATTTGGGGGGCCCAAATTTCAGGGGGTTTGGGGGGACACCCAAGAAGTAAAACTTAATAAAATCGTAATAAAAAATGAGGCCGGGCCCAGAGGGCCGGTTTGGTGCTTTTCCTATTTGGGGGGCCCGGGTTGAGCCAAATAGAAACTAGGGCCCTTTTGTTGGATATATTTTAAAAAAATCTGGGAAAACCAAAATTAAGTTGGGATTTTCCCTTTGATCACTTCTACGTTTTCCCTGGGGAAAAAAGGTTTAAAAATTTTGGAAAAAAAAGTTAAAATTTTGAAAAGGTCCCCCTTACATTTTGTTTAATTTTTGGGGAAAAAATTAACCTAAAGGGTTAACAAAATTTTTATAAAATGTTGAAAATTTATTTTAAAGGATTGTATTTTTTAGGGGGGAAGTCATTTTTGGTATTACAACACGGCTTTGAAAAAGCCATGCCCAAAAACTGGACTGTTCCCCCAAAAAAAATGTATTTTTCAAATGTTTTTTAAAAATTTGTGAAAAGTTACTTTTTAAATTTCTAACCCCAAAATTTTCATAAAAAAAAAAAAAGACTTTTAAAAAAAGGGTGGAAAAACCAAAATTTTGGAAACATAGGGTTTAGATGCCGGGGATTAAGTATTTTGAGGGGAAATTTAACTATCTGTCTTACAGGCAAAAAAATTTTTTAAAGTTTAAAAAAGGGCAAAAAGGTTTTATTTATTTTTCCCCAAAAAAAAAACAAGGAATTTTTTTTGGGACCCAAAATTTGTTACTATTTTTAAAGCACAATTTTTGGAATGGGTAGGAAAAAAGTGTCAAAAAGTTATTTTCACAAAAAAAGGCGACACGTGTCGTTTTAAAAAAAAAATAAAGGGCTCTGCCGGCCGAAAAAAAACTGGCTGGGGGGCCGGGGCGGGGGGAAGGGGGGTTTAAAAAATTTTGATCGGAAAAAAAACTTTTTTTCATTGCGGTCCCCTCCCAGAATGGGTGCAGTGGGGAATTTTCAGATGATTTAAATATTTAAACCCATGTAAACCCGATAAAAACCCTTTGTTGTGTAGAAAAGGGCCAAAAGGTACCAGGCTAACTTTGTAGGGAGTTTCTCTATTTCTTCAACTAACTTATCTAACCTTTTCTCACTTCACTCTGGTACAATATGCACATGCTGCAATCTTGTCCCCTTATCTCTTGTTTGTATTACTTTTCCTTGAGATTGTAAGCTAATTGAACTTTAGTGCTAATACCTACTGTCTCTTATTTGTCTAAAAGTCCCTGTGCACACAGAAATTTGGCGATTGGCAGTTTAAAAAAAAAAAATTAAAAAAAACCCAAAGGGGTTTTTGTTGCCTGTCATTTTAAACCCCACAAAAATTTTTGGAGTTTAAAGGACGGCTTTCACTGCTCCCCTAGCAACCCCTTTCTGGGCGTCATGGCTTTTTGCCATTTATAGATAGCTGTCGATAAAGGGTTTTTTTTTTTTTCGGGGAAAACAATCAACCCTGGCCCAATGATAAATTTTGGGTTTTTAAATTCCCTTTAAAAACCAAGGTGAAACGATAATTGGTCAATAAAAATGGGTGAATAGCAATTCACTGATAAGCAGAACTGTGCAGCAGGCAAGACCGACAATCTAATGTGCATAGGGGCAGTCCACCTTTCCCAAGATGCACCCTTTTCTGCCAAAGATCATTTGGATTTTTTAAAATTTTTATTTTTGGTGCCGTACAAAAATTATCATCCCTTAAAAATTACCCTGTTTTGTTAAGGGGTAAATTTTATTTATTTTAACTCTTCCTAATATGTTGGTTTAGAAACTACTCATCTCTGTTTTAAAAGCCACAAATTCACATAGCAAAAACGGGTAAAAAAGAAAAAATGGATTGACCCTGTACCTTAAAGACCTTATTGCCCCGGCGGGGTTTTTTAAGGGTGTAACTCCCCCAAAGGTCTAGGTTTTCCCCCTGTTCTGTTTAAAGTCCATGCCTTCCCCCCGACCCAAAATATATTGGGAAAAATTGGCATGGTCTAGATTTGGCCCTAAAGTCCTGTATAAACAATCCCCTCCCTGTTTTTTTAAATTTACTCAAGTCTAAACTTCAAAGTTATGCCTTTTTTGATGTGCCGTGAAACAAAACCAAAGGTCAAAGATTGTCCGGGCCGTCCGTTCCGTCCGTCCCCCCCGCCACCCCCTCAAGTTTGGATTTAGGGCTTTCCCCCGGAAAGGGTTTTCCCCCCCGGTTTTTCAGACCCCCGGGTTTTCGGTTTTTTTAGACCGCCGAAAAAAAAAGGCCCCAAAATGAGCCCCTAAATTTTTCTCTTATTTGGGAAAACCGGCCAAAAAAATTGAGCATTTTTCATCAATTTGAACAACTTTTATTTTGGGGGGGGGGGAGGGTTGTTCTCCCCCTCGCATGGAGAAAAAAGCCGCCCCCCCCCCCCCCCCCCCCCCCCCCGCGGGCCAAAAAGGGGGGGCCGCAAAAAACCCCGGCGGTATTTTTTCCCCTGCCATGGGAATATGCCCCTTTAAAGTTTCCCCGGGGGGTTTTTAGTTCCTCCCCTGCAGGAGCATTTAGGAAGAGATGGCCATGACTTGAGTTGCCCTTAAAGTTGGATGGGCCCCCCCTTCCCCAAATTTTGGCTTAAAGCAAACTTTATTTTGGTTGCCCCAGTGATGTGATGTCCACGTCTCTGCGCATGGAAAGTAGGGATACAAAGGGTTGGGAAACAGCAGTACTAAGTCTTGTATACAACCCCCCCCAGGTTAAGGGTGTAATGCAAACCAAAATCCGGGGTTTTCCACAAGAAATTTATGGGTGCACCTTTTCCCCGACGTACTGTAGCATACAAGGTTAGAAATGGCAAGAACTGCAGTTGGCCCAAAAGTCCTGGCTGCCCTCCTCCCCAGAGTTTAAATGTATTGTACCCAAAGTTCCATTCACTTTGTGCTTTTGGGTATCCAATTTCTTTTCTCCCCAAAGTGGGAGTGGGCCCTTGTCCCGGGTCGAAGTGGACTGGAAACAAACTGCAAAGGTTTTTACTCGCTGCCCCCGAATTTTTTTAGGCCAGCGTTTTGCCCCATAAAAAATTGGTATAAGAACAGCTTACATGAGATCTGCCAGTTCAAATGACTTCGGGGGCCATATATCACCCTCAGGCCGGACATTCACCACCCATGTTCAAGGAGGTAAGATATTCTCATCTCCTGTTCCACCGGAAACTACATAATTCATATGGCCAGCTATACTCTGTCCACTTACTTGAGTGACTAACAATAAAGCTATGTATTCTGTATATTAGCTGTTTAGTTCATAAAAGCTCAGTGGTTAGACAATGAGCCCATGAGATGAAGACTCAAGACAAACTGCATCCACTACAAACCGCGTGTGTCAAGTTAGAGGTGTATGATCCAAATTCAAGTTCTCCCTTTTAAGAATAAACTTCAGTGAGAGAATATGAAATAAACTGAAATAGGTTTGCTCTAAACTGCTGCAACTTAAATTTCAATGGGGGCCTGAGATCTTTAGAACTGAAATATTCTGGAAAGAACCTAAAGCCACTTGACAGTAGTAACAAGGCGTATTCATTTCAGTTGTGCTTGTGAAGCAAATAGACCCTCCGTATACCCGTCACTAAATGAAATCACTATGGTGTACATGGTTGTTGTCTCAACATTACACACCTACCTCACCTTCATTTGTTTTTTCTGTGCTTTTGTATATGCCGCAGTTTTGATATACTTATCTAACTTATCCACAGATCAGTTTCAGTTAGGCTTACTGTTTAACTACTTAGATGTGCTCTAAAAATGATTGTAACATTTAGTACTTACATGTACTGCTCTCTCTCTTGTACTTAATTGATTGCTCCTTTCACATCATCCAATAAAACATGTTTGAAGAACTGAAATATTCTATACTGCCTTCGACTTATTATATCTGCTTAAAGGGGATGTATCGCTTCTTTAGTTCGGCCGATTCATACTGCTCCCAGCTTCTCAACTCTAGAAATGCAGGACTGTTTCTTCCCCTCTCAGCAGGGTGACATCATCCCCCCTTCACTGTTCATGCTGGCTCCCGAGACTCTCCCCCCCTCCCCCCCTCTGAATCCACATGTCACTGTGTCTCTCCCTATCAGTCTTATTTATAAGAGCTGTATACATACACAGGCTGCATTCAATTTTAGACTGAGCACTGATCTCTTCTCCTTCACAGCTGGAGCTTTGTTACTGTTGAATACAGCTTTCTATTATCAGCACTGATCTCCCTTCTATGCAGGAGAGTTAGGCACCAAGACACAACTGTGCTGTTTTCTGATTGTAGGATCTGCTGCAGTTTGTTTCTGCTAGGTGTGCAGAGAGAAATTGCTACAGCCCCTAACTCTGAGACAGAGGCAGGGATCACGACACACAATTGTGCTGTTTCCTGATTATAGAAGCCCTGCAGTGTAATTCTGTTTCTTCTGGTTGTGCAGAGTGAAAATGTGCCGGTCCCTTACTTTGAGTGAAAGGCAGGAATGCAAGCTCAGTGAATACACCCGGCCCGGGGGGGGAGGGGGGGGGGGGGGGTCGAACACAATGTTAATGAGCACTCAGCTAGTGAAATGCAAGGAGGAGGGATCCAACTAGCACTGGATATCAGTGTAAACAGAAGATAAGGAAAACTGTGAATACAAGACAGCTTTGCTAATGATATCTAATTGCAAAGTTACTTGGTTTCACTGTCCCCTTATTCTGAAGACCATTTAATGAAATGATACAACCCCTTTAAGGGAAAGCTGGGAAAGACTATAGTTTGACACAATGCATTTGGCTGAAAAATGTAAAGTTTTCCGCTGAGTTTTAACTGCAGCTTTTTTCTTTTTCATCCAGATGTTACTTCAAAGTCTCAAGTGAAATATAAAACATACTATGAAGTGTTTTGGACTGTGGTATTTTTTGAGTCAAAGGCGTTATCAAGAATTTAAATTTTTTTCATGCATTTCAGGATACCAGAAAAGAACAATGAGTGAACGAGTCCCTAGGGTATCGTCACACAGGTTGAAGCCCTGCAAGTTTTGGAAGTAGACAATCTGCAGTGGATTACAGTAGCAGCAAAGTAGATGATATTTTAATAAATCTTATCCGTGTACCATATAAAATATCTGCAGCATATCCTGTTATGTTGAGAGCAATATGCAGATTTGTCACACATTTTCACCATTCATTTCAATGGTGAAGTCCATATCCCCAATAAACTTGCAGTTAGCTTTGGCCGCAAAAACCCTGCATCTAATCAAAAATCTTTAAATGTGGATTTTTTCCACATTCCAACAATTTTTTAGGTGAATTCTGTGCCAAAAACCACGGTGCTGCCGCAGTCCAGCAATGTCAAAATGCCATCAGATATTGGACGCCATTTTGACATTTGATGTGCAGACTCCGCCTTATACACTCTTTGTGGGTTTCACTCCTGTATTTTTGCTGTTGAAAAATATGTGTCAAAAACACTGTGTGAACTCAGCCTAAGTAAGATGAATGCTACCAATATGGGTGCAAATAAAACAATAGCCAGACCTCCAAGAGATAATCTGAATCTCCACCTCAGTGTTGGTTATCAAGATTGGCACTGTTAGGCTATGTTCACACAGCGTAATTGCGGGGTGTACAGTACACCCTGCAATTACGTCGGGTGTTTGGGAGTCGCGGGATGGGAGGTGGTGGGAGGGAGGTTAGCCCACTGGCCCCATAGACTGTCATTATTCACGGCGCGTATTCGCCACAAGTAGTTGACATGTTACTTATCTCCCCGGGCGTACAATATGATCGTATTGTGCGCCCGGGGAGAGGAGGCGTGATCCATAGTTCTCTATGAGAACTGTGGATTACCGTAATTTCGGCGCGCAGCTCGCTCGTATTAGAGCGCAAATACGACGCGAAATGCACGCAGAAATTCCCCCGTGTGAACATAGCCTTAGTGTCTCTTCTCTCATGTACTTGACTCAATCCATGTAATATTTTATCAATCTACTTGTGGATACTAGTCTGTTAGGTTTACTTCCAGATCCTCTGACTACAGCTGAATAAAGAAATAAATACATGTATAGAAGTATACACACACTAATTATATATATATATATATATATATATATATATATATATATATATATATATATATAACACACACACCATACACAGTTGAAACCAGAGGTTTACGTACACTATATAAAAAGACAAATATGCGTTGTTTTTCTCAACATCTGACATGAAATCAGAACAAACTTTACATGCTTTAGGTCAATTAGAATTGCCAAAATTATTTATATATGCAAAAAACCCGAATGAGACAGAGAATTTCTTTAAGGCATTTATATTACTTTCTGCAAAGTCAAAAGTTTCCATACATTTCATTAGTATTTGGTAGCGTTGCCCTTAAACTGTGTGACTTGAGTCATACGTTTTAGATGTCCTTCCACAAGCTTCTCACAATAGTTGGTAGGAATTTTGTCCCATTCCTCCTGACAGAACTGGTGTAACTGAGCCATGTTTGTAGGTCGCCTTCTTTCACCTGCCTTTTCAGCTTTGCCCATACATTTTCAATAGGATTGAGATCAGGGCTTTGTGATGGACACTCCAAAACATTGACTTGGTTATCCTTAAGCCACTTTGTAACCAGTTTGGCAGTAGCTTGGGTCATAGTCCATATGGAAGACCCATTTCTGCCCAAGCTTTAACTTCCTGACTGATGACTTGAGATGTTGCTTCTGTATTTCCACATAATCTTCTTTCTTCATGATGCCATCTATTTTATGAAGTGCACCAGTCCCTCCTGCAGCAAAACAACCCCTGGGCTTCACAGTTGGAATGGTGTTGTTAGGCTTCCAAATGTCTCCCTTTCTCCTACAAACATAACGATGGTCATTATAGCTAAACAGTTCCATTTTAGTTTTGTCAGACCACAGGACAGGTCTCCAAAAATGTAGGTCTTTGTTCCTGTGTGCATTTACAAACAATCTGTTTTTTATAGGTTTCTTTTGGAGTAATGAATTCTTCCTGGCCGAGTGGCTTTTCAGCCCCTGTTGATACAGTACTCGTTTCGCTGAGGATAATGACACAATCTTACCAGCTTCCGCCAGCATCTTCACAAGGTCTTTTGTTCTTGGGTTGATATACACATGTTGGACCAAAACATGTTCATTTCTGAGACACAGAACCAGTCTCCTTCCTGAGCGTTTTGATGGCTGGACATTCCCAACTTGTTTGTACTTGCATATAACTGTTTGTGCAGATTTACTAAGCACCTTCAGGTATGTGTTAATTGCACTCAAGTATAATCCAGACTTGTGCAAGTCTACAATTCTCTTCTTGATATCTTTCTTTAGACTTCCCCATGATGTTTCACACAGAAGCAGTGTTTTTTAGATGTTGCCAATAAACCTTCCAAAGACATGACATCATCATATAGGCTGTCCAAAATTGTTTAAATGCATAGTAATCCAAATGTATGTAAGCTTTTTAAGACTTTAAACGACTTGAAAAATTCCCTCTCTCTCTCAATCTGGCATTTGGCAAATATAAATAATTTTGGTAATTCGAATTGCCATTCACTTCCTAATATCAAAGGAATGGCACATGACAACTAAAGCTTCAGATTGGCTGTAAGGGTCATGTACCAGAACAAAAAGAAGCAAACAGAGACCAAAGGACACCACCGGCAGTGACAGTGCTGGAACAGCGATGACTGCATAGATTAGAATTTATATTTTTTTATGCAGGTGTAGCTTATTTACATTTTTTGATGTGAAGTGTGACAACTTCTTTGAAGTTAGGACCACACAGCAACTGTGGTCATGCAATATGAATATCACAACATTCCACTGCCACATTGCATCTAATGGTGGTGATGACAATGTGGCTGCAACAAGAATATCCACACCTGCTAGATTTTCCGCTGCACAACACTTTACCATCATAGTGGAATGTAAATCGTATGTGACCGGTCTCAGATTTGTTGTTTTTTTTTTTTTTTCATATTCAAGAAAAATGTTATTAATAGACAAAGCAATGAGTCAAATAATCAAGCATTTGCATAACAAAGTAAAAGATAAGTGATAAATGAAGTTGCAGAGGTACAGAGCCTCAATAATACAAAGGCAAAATAGATGCTGGCAAGATAACAATGATTCTAAAAACTGAAACACATGTTGGAAACTACACATAGGAGTGAAGTGCCTTTCCTAATATGAAATGTAGGGTAGAACCAATACAATAAGAAGGCACTGTAAGCGCCCCTACGATTAGGGCACAAAGAAAGGCCGCAGATCGATGTTGTATAAGCCAACTAAAAAACACCTAATCGACACAAAGACAAATTATATCCTCACACAATACACCCACACATCACAGACAACAAACAATTGTTGGGTTTTTTATATCAAATTGCAAATCTAGTTACTCCACAGCAAATTGCAGTCACATCACCGAATTTTTTTTAGACACGTGACTTGTCTAAGTCTTGGTTGTGTTGCCCTCGGCTGAAGGATTCGTATCGATGCTGAACTACAAATTGCCTCATGTTTCAGATGTTACACTCATAGGATAACATATCTACCAGTAATTCATTGCCTGAAGAGGAAATACTCTTCAGATGCATTATCTACACCAAGCATGTCAAACTCGAAGGCTAATTCTGGCAAAATCAACAAGGTCTAAATTTATGTGGACTGCAGGAAAAAAATTGTCGTTTGGTTTTGAACGATCTGGTATAAATGATAACGGTAAAACTAATGCTTTCTTCCCAACATTTGGCATCTCTTCTCTGCTACCAAGTTTCTTTCTTTGGGAGAAATCTTGTTCGCAGTGATTACTTTCAAAACTGATCTGAGGTGAATGTCCTTCTGGATTTGACAGGAGACTTATTTCTCCTCGCATCGATAAGCTCTTCCGAACATGGAAATAACTTCATATGCAAATTTTGAGTGTTTTCAAACCTGACTGGCAAATAGCTGTAAAATTTAGGCACTGAATTTTGCCTTTAAGTCTGGATTGCACTAGATCTTGATTACCTCCATTTCCATAAGATTAGGTACTAATTCTTTATTTATTGAGAAAAATCAAAGACAACAAAACCATTGTCTTCCGCAGATTTAAAATCCTTAAGCTATGTTTCAAATTTAGTTTACTCACTACAAAAATTAGCTTTCAACATGTAGGGAACGGTAATTGAAGATATTTTCCTAATATTTTGCTTTGTTTTGTTTTTTTTACTTTTTGAGGAGGTAAGAGATTTTGTCTGCTCTGAGTGCACATAGGTCAGCATCTGAGAGCACATCACCACAGATGGGACTCCTGGCAGCTTGAGAACAGAGCGTTCTGTCTAACAAAGAAGAGTAACTACTTGCTTACTTTGAGCTTTAAAGCTCTCTAAGGTATAGATCTCTTGCAAGTGCAATTAGAAGAGCTGGGAATACGGAGCTTATATTTTAATCACTGCTGTAGAACCACCCACAGCCTTACCAGGAAGAGACAGGATGTATGAATGTAAAACTGCTTGTGGCTCTGAAACAGCATGGTAAAATCATAAAAATCATAGCAACAACTCTTGGGGCCTCAGTCAAATAAAAAAAAAAAAAGTATAATCGCCCTCTTCTGCTCCTCTATAAACATTCCATTACTTCTGACGGAGACATTACCGCTGCAGCGATCACATGCCTCTACTACATAAGTGTTCAGAGCTATTCACTCCTATCTTTTAGAGGCAGGTAACCATTGCAGCCAATCAGCGGCCGCAACAGTGACACCCCTGTTCGGTAGTGATAGAATGTCAACAGAAGAGGCATGGCATTGGGACCAGGAAGAAGACTATACGTTTTTTATGTTAGGTGGATAACCCTTTTTGATTTTTTTCCACGAATTTATGATACAATGCAGTTACGCCTAAACTTGATTTGTTCATGCTGCATAGTGAGCTAGGACGTAGATGAAATATGACTAGTTATCGGTCATATAAGCCAAACAAGCAGGCTGCTACAAGACTAATGGCAACAAAACCGACACATGGCGCATAAGGTATAACTATCGGCTGCGAGTAATCGTTCATTTTAACATTTTTAAGGGACACTACCATTAAATTTTTTTCACTTAATAACAAAAAATACGCAACTATTTTTTTTTTTTTTTTTTAAATTGAATGACAATTTCTAGGAGGAATAACAGAGGAATCACACAACATAGATTCCTACAAACTTGTCTCATCATCGGGAACCCTAAAGCCATGTTCACACTGCTTATTTGGGCACGTATTTCAGCCCGTAATTCGCGGCGTAGTGCGCGAATTACGGGCTGAAATACGGCCCAGTCATTACGGTAATCCACAGTTCTCATAGAGAACTATGGATTACGTCTCCTCTCCTCGCTCGGCAAATCCGCCGCGGGGGGAGAGAAGTGACGTCATTTACTAGCGGCGTATACACGCCGCTGGTAATGAAAGTCTATGGGCCGGCGAGGTGCCGTCCCCCCGCGCTCCCGCCCCCACGGCGTAATTACGCCCCGCAATTAAGCCGTGTGAACATGGCCTTATAATTACTTAAAGTAGTATTCTTGTTTCACTGATTAGCATTAAACATGTAGGCAAAGGTAAATATAGTCTACTACCAAATACATTGCTTTTCTGATTTTGCTTCTTTTCAGATTTAGGAGCAGATCTTATCTCCTTCTTTTGCAGGCTAGCTTCCTTAGTTACCGACCATCTCTCTCTCCTGTTATAAGCTAAATCAGTGGTCCTGCTGATGACTTGCTCCCTACTCTGTTGCTTATATTGAAGTACAGGAGTTTGTTTACAGTACTTTAACCTTTTAGAGCTCTGTAGCCTCGTGCACTACAGTTTACAGACCTTCTGCAGTCATGTCAATATTACAGGATCAGCAAGTAATTGCAGAGCTGATATGTCAGTCACTGCTATAAAACCACCCACAACCTAACCAAGTGTGAGTCTGAAGCGGACTGTGGTTTTGTAAAACAGCATGGTGAGACAACCACTTTAAAAAGAAAAAAAAAAGTTTAACAGACTATCCTGTAATGTACTGCTCGTCATTGCCCTATCAGTCTAGTCTAATCTTTATCTCTGCCTGTCCAGAGAACAAGTGATCATTATGACATTACTTACTATTTGCAATGAGACTACATGCAGATAAGCTTTTCTCACAGCACCATCAGCAAATAAGATTACTCTGCCATGCCAAGCAGAAGTTCTCTTTCTTAATTATCTTTAAAATGACATAAAAAAAAGATTTTACATGTATAATTTTAATTGTCTGAGACTGCCAAAAAAAATGCAAGAAATTAAAATTTTCCTCAGGATTATTGGTTTTAACAAAAACATCCCTGATGGAAGCATCAGAGTAAAAATGAAGCTACATGGTTTTCTGAAACTTTTTGTTTTGGTCGCAAGGATATTAGTTGTGGGCCCACGAGTTAGACATACCTGACCTACAGGATTGTGCAGCAACAAGATTAGCATTGAAGTTTCTGGTTGTCCATGACCTATTGTAGTCAATGACAAGTGAAGCCTCCAGATTACTAGTGCTGCCCAGAGGTGTAGTAGGGGGCACACCGCCAGCTGGCACTGGACTTCTACAGGTGTATACATGCATCTGGCTACACAGGTGACCTTGTGGCACATGGATGATGCCAGCACAAGTCCTCTGCCTGGTACACTGTTGCTGCCCAGAGGTGTAGGGGGCACACCGCTGGCACTGGACTTCTACAGGTGTATACATGCATGAGGCTGCACAGGGAGAACTTGTGGCACAGGGTGATGCCAGCACTACAAATCCTCTGCCTGGTACACTAGTGCTGCCCGGAGGTGTAGTAGGGGGCATACTGCTGGCACTAGACTTCTACAGGGGTATATGTGCATGAGGCTGCACAGGCAGAACTTGTGGCACAGGGTGATACCAGCACAAGTCCTGTGCCCGGTACACTACAGTAGTGCAGCCCAGAGGTGTAGTAGGGGGCACATCGCTGGTACTGGACTTCTACAGGTGAACTTGTGGCACAGGGTGATGCCAGCACTACAGTCCTCTGCCTGGTACACTATTGCTGCCCAGAGGTGTAGTAGGGGGCACACCGCTGGCACTGGACTTCTACAGGGGTATACATGCATGAGGCTGCACAGGGAGAACTTGTGGCACAGGGTGATGCCTGCTCTACAAGTCCTCTGCCTGGTACACTAGTGCTGCCCAGAGGTGTAGTAGGAGGCACACCGCTGGTACTGGACCTCTACAGGGGTATACATGCATGAGGCTGCACAGGGAGAACTTGTGGCACAGGGTGATGCCAGCACTACAAAGTCCTTGCCCTGTTACACTAGTGCTGCCCAGAGGTGTAGTAGGAGGCACTCCGCTTGTACTGGACCTCTACAGGGGCATACATGCATGAGGCTGCACAGGCAGAACTTGTGGCACAGGGTGATACCAGCACAAGTCCTGTGCCCGGTACACTACAGTAGTGCAGCCCAGAGGTGTAGTAGGCGGCACACAGCTGGCACTAGACTTCTACAGGGGTATACATGCATGAGGCTGCACAGGCAGAACTTGTGGCACAGGGTGATGCCAGCACTACAAGTCCTCTGCCCGGTACACTAGTGCTGCCCAGAGGTGTAGTAGGAGGCACACCGCTGGTACTGGACCTCTACAGGGGCATACATGCATGAGGCTGCACAGGCAGAACTTGTGGCACAGGGTGATGCCAGCACAAGTCCTGTGCCTGGTACACTAGTGCTGCCCAGAGGTGTAGTAGGAGGCACACTGCTGGCACTGGACCTCTACAGGGGTATACATGCATGAGGCTGCACAGGCAGAACTTGATGGCACAGGTGATGCCAGCACTACAAATCCTCTGCCTGGTACACTAGTGCTGCCCGGAGGTGTAGTAGGAGGCACACTGCTGGCACTAGACCTCTACAGGGGTATACATGCATGAGGCTGCACAGGCAGAACTTGTGGCACAGGGTGATGCCAGCACAAGTCCTGTGCCTGGTACACTAGTGCTGCCCAGAGGTGTAGTAGGGGGCACACTGCTGGTACTGGACCTCTACAGGGGTATACATGCATGAGGCTGCACAGGCAGAACTTGTGGCACAGGGTGATGCCAGCACAAGTCCTGTGCCCGGTACACTACACTAGTGCTGCCCAGAGGTGTAGTAGGAGGCACACTGCTGGCACTAGACTTCTACAGGGGTATACATGCATGAGGCTGCACAGGCAGAACTTGTGGCACAGGGTGATGCCAGCACAAGTCCTGTGCCCGGCACTGTGGCATTACCCCATGCAGTGCAGTCACCACAAAATGACGTTGCCATGTAGACAGTGAGCAGCGGTGAGCTCCTCCGGGCAGGAAGCAATCCCCCCACCACAGAGCAGTTACCTCGCAGAGCCGTATGGGTGTCTGTGCTGAGCCTACATTTACCCCCCTCCCCCGCACCCCTCAGCCGTGAGCTCTCGGAGGGCGCCCGCTCTCCAGTCACTGCCCCTCAGGTAACAACACCGGCAGAGGCCAGCTCCGGTAGTACAGACAGAAAAGCGGTTACTTAACTGCACGGCGGCGGTTCCGGGCGGTCTCTATGGGGACGAGCTGACAGAAAAGCACGGAAGGGATACCTCCGCACGATGCGAGGCGAGCGAATTACTCCGCGGCACCAGCCTCAGAAAGAAGTCCCAAGCTGAGTCGTCTTGATTGTGTGAGGAGACGAGGAGGAGGGACCGGGAATCGCAGTGTTATCAGGCGGACGAGCGGAGAGGCGGCTGCAGTTGGCGCTGTGGGTGAATGGGCAGCACATGGCACGAGGGGAAAGTAGTTCTGTGGCCGTCGCCTCTGAGTGAGCAGGTATCGCTGGGACCGTACAAGCTGGGAGATGTCGCAGTGTGTGCACAGGCTGCTGTCACACTGGTCCGTCCATCCCTCGTTACTGCCAGGATGTGACAGGCAGAGCAGCCTGGGGACGGATCCGCTGACAGCTGGAGGTGTCTGGACGTCTCTCCAACACCAGGAGTCTGTGAAGTTGTAGACCCTTCACGGGTTAGGATCGCTTTTTCCTGTGTATGGGGAGACCACTAGGGCAGTGTTGTCAGGTAAGTGAGGGGACAAGGCTGAGTTCACACCTGGCGTTACTGCAGGCGGTTTTGTAATTCAGTTACTTTACGCTAAAGTTAATTAAACAAACTCGTGCAGTAACGTGATGTGTGAATTCAGCCTAAGGGTAGTCATCATTATCCCCCCAGAAACAGTCACACTAGAGGCTGATTGCTGTGGACAAGTCTAAATCACAGATGAGCACAGATTCTGATGACTTGTTAAGTGATGTATGTCTGTGGTTCAGAATTGAGGACAGGGCTGACAGGTAGGTGACCGCCTTGGGCAGGGCCGCCGTACAGGCAGTACAGGGGGTACTGCCGTACGGGGCCCAGTGAATGAAGGGGGCCCACTGCAAGTGGGGTTTATGGGGAAGGGGGGCCCAGGCACCTCAGTTGTATGGGGCCCTGAAATTTCTAATGGCAGCCCTGGCCTTGGGCACCACTTCATCCCAGGCTGAAAGGGGGTGCAGGGAGGCATAGATGAGGCTGAAGTTTCCATAGGGGATACCTTGTCCCAGTCCTGATCAGGGGTATCGTAGTGCCACTCTATTGACTGGCAGGAGGGCTTTTAAATCAAGACTTCTGCCAAATAAATTTTTCACCCTAATATGCTTTGTTAGGGTAATTTGACATTTTTCTAATGCTGTCGTTGAAGGGGTTGTCCGGTTCATTTCTTATTTTATTAGAATACTGCTGCCTATAACAGTTAGGGTATTTTCACACGGTCAAATTTCCGTGTGCATTTCGTGGCGTATTTGCGCTGTAATGCGGGCGAGATGCGCACTGAAATTACGACAATCCACAGCTCTCATAGAGAACTATGGATTACACCTCCTCTCCCCGCTCTTACAATATGATCGTATTGTATGCGTGGGGAGATAAAATGTCAATTACTTGCGGTGAATATGTATTAGCGCGACTCCCAAAGCACCCGGCATAATTGCGGCCGTACTGTACGCGCCGCAATTACGCCGTGTGAACATAGCCTAAGGGTATGTTCACAGGGTGTCGTTACTCCATGTGATCATACGCTTTTCGATACGTATTTGGATCCGTCTGTCAGACCCCAAACGGACCCAAACACGTATCTAATAATGAGCAATGTGATTTACATTGCTTTTAACTTGAAACACGCATCGATGTTCTAACTGTGTCTTTCGGACCCGTTCAAAGAATAGTCATGTCATTTCTTGATCCAAAAGACGCAGCAGGAGCCCTATATAGGGTGCGATCCTGCTGCATCCAACACGCATCCAAACACGCAGCTGTGTGTTGGATCCGTTTAGGATCCGATCAACAACGCATTTTTGGATGCGATTTTCGGATCCAACACAGAGCCAAAAATGCTGTGTGAACGGTCCCTTACCCTCTTCACATCTTGGATCCAGCGCTGTGCCGTCCTCACTATCCGCCAGTCTTCTCCCGAATAGGTTGTCAGTGCTGCAGCTGCTGATTGGCCGCAGCGGTCATGTGCAATTGACATCCTTCGGAAGTTATTGCTCCAGGCAGTGGCATGTGACCACGACAAAGCTTGAGAAGAGGGTGATTGCGGCACCGTGCTGGATCTGAGAGGAGAGTAGAAGTTTCCTTTATTTTAATCCTAATAATAAATAACTGGACAATCCCTTTAAATCAATACATTCACCATCTTAGGGGTGTGAGTCTGTGAAGTCGCCTTGTCTTTATAGTCATCTTGGATCCTTCACCTATGGAGATTGCTGGGTTGGAGAGCACTTTTTCCTGTGACTCGTGAGATCACACAGTACAGTGTGGTCCAGGTACGTGAGGGATCACTCGGGAAGCTCCACTGAGGGTTAGAAAGTGACTGTGGAACAAGGTAGAAGGCTGGGTGTAAGAGATAGTTATGCCATGGCTCCGAGGTGGAGGGACAGTCCTTCCTTTTGGCCCAAATCTCTCTGTCCTTCTTTGCTTTCTAAATGTCCCTCTTTTTGTTCTAAAACATTTCCATTAGTTGAGTTAAAGGGGTTGTCTCACTACAAGGATTGCTTTTTATGTTAAAGATTTTGCAAAAACAAGTCACTTTGCAATATATGTCCACTAACAGTGTCCTACCTGTTCCTAGATCTCCCCTCTTGTATGGGCTGCATCAGCTCCTCAGGTCGCTATAGCTACAGAACTGTTTACTCTCTCCTGATAGGCTGCCAGCACTGGTTGCTATAGCTACAGACCTGGCTTCTACTGCAGCCTAGTAGAAGCCCGTAAACACGCCCCTGAATTCAAGTCAAACCAAGAAAACAGGACTGAGGTAAGATGAATCAATGTAGTGAGACAACCCCTTTAATACTTTGCTACATAAACGTGCAGGCTGCCCTCTAACTATGTTAGACACCCAGTTACATGTAATATCGAGGTTTAATCCGATTTATACACTACACTTTCAATATTTAAGTAATCTTGATTGTAACACACAAAACAATAAAAATAATAATAGTTAAATTAATATAAATATAAGAAAAAACATGGACGTGTTACATGGCAAATAAGTGTCCTTCTTTGAGCATTCAAAATGTTGGGATGTATGATTACGGTCCCCACAGCATACACAGGAGCAGGGCTACTCTTATTTTCACCCCTAGGAGATTGAGAAGAATTGCCAAACTGAGTGTTTCTGCGCTGTGGACAACTTTTCTAACAATCACGGATGAGCACCAGATTTTGATGAATTGGAAAGATTAGTGATGTTTGTCTGTAGCTCCGAATCAGGGGTGTTGTGGGGCCACTTTTTGGCTTGCAAGAGAACCTTGAAGTCAATACTTCAGCCTGATTTACCCGCCCTCCCCCCACCCCCCTAACAACTTTGTTAGTACCCAGGGCAAATTACTAAAGAGGACCGGTGACAAATCTGTTTTAGTAAATCCTTGTGTTCCCTGTGAGATACCAACTCTGGGGCCTCTTCTCTTATAT
Source organism: Phyllomedusa bahiana (assembly GCA_025379985.1). Taxonomy (NCBI): domain Eukaryota; kingdom Metazoa; phylum Chordata; class Amphibia; order Anura; family Hylidae; genus Phyllomedusa; species Phyllomedusa bahiana. The sequence goes on from JAODAL010006643.1 coordinate 54,159, forward strand.
CTCTGTGTTGTACTGCTGTCTTGTTATTCCTCCTAGAAATGTACTACTGAATCTGTCAGATGGGTGTCACCATTCCAGTTTTTAAGGGATTTGTCCCTGCACACACTTCCCCAATTAGTAATACCCTTCTGACAGATTGATAATGAATTTGTAGGAGGAATAACAGAGGAATCACACAGGCTTCTCCAGAATTATCTCATCATGGGGAACCCAAATAGTTAGTTAACTAAAGTACTATTCTTGATTAGCATTAAATATGTAGGCAAACGTAAATATAGTCTATTGCCAAATACATTGCTTTTCTGATTTTGCTTCTCTTCAGATTTAGGAGCAGATCTCATTTCCTGCTTTTACAGGCTAGTTTTCTAAGCGCATGTCCCCACAGCACAGGTTTGCGACTGGTTTTTCAGACATTTTGCAGTTTTGCAGACCGTCTGAAAAACCGGCCGCAAACGAGCACAATGGGCTCCTATGGAAAACCTGTGCAGCAGTCCCCACTGCACGGGTTTTGCGCCCGGTGGTTTTTGCACCCGGAGGCCGCCCGGAAAGCATTCAACGTGCACATTCTTACATCCGGTTTTTGGACGGAATATGTGAATGTGAAGGGCTTTTTTCCGCTCAAAAACCGACCGGTATTGTCCATTGCCGTGTAAACAGGTCCTTAGTTACCGGCCATCTCTCTCTGCTGTTATAAGCTGAAGCAGTGGTCCTGCTGATGACATGCTGTCTGCTCTTCCTACATTGAAATACAGGAGTTTGTTTACAGTACTTACTGACAAGCTTCAACCTTTTAGAGCTCTGTAGCCTTGTGCACTACAGTTTACAAACCAAGAGAATATTTGTATTTATCTCCCCTTCCTCCCATCTCCTAATGTACGTTTTAATCTCTTGGTTTGTGTCTCTATGTCTTCTATCTTTTGTTCTTTTCCTATATTCCATTCATATTTTGTTTCCATGTTTTACTTTATTTTTTCCTCACTTTAGCTTCACCTTTGATATTATATACTTGATTTTCATAAGCTTGTTCTCTTCTAGTGATTTGGCTGAAAAAGGCTGAGACAGCCAAAACGTTCCATATGATCACGGTTTCCTTAAGCCATACAAGCACATGATATGTATCTGAACATGATCCCTTGTTTATGTATGGAAACACTTTATCTGTAACCTAATATTGTAAAAAAATTCTTTAATTATCACGTAAAAATCTTTATACTCACTAGCATATATTTACGAGTGCTGTGGAATTATTTTTTCTATATGAGAAGTAAAATCAGAACAGCAATGTGTTTAATGGTAAACTTTATTCACTTTTGCCTACTTATTTAGGCTAATCGGTGAAACATGAATACCTTTTAACCTTATGTGCCAATAACCAGCTGAAGGGTGCTTTTACTTGGGACTAAACTGCTGTGGATTTTCTGCTGCAGAAAAGTACATAAATGTGTTCGAGATTTCCAAAGGTCACTGCACACACTAAACTTTAAATCATAGATATCAATCAACAAGACTGTTACTATTGCATTTTAAATGTAGGCATTTGTAAGATAACTATAAACCAGCGGATTTTCTGGTGCCCTTGAAACAGCTTTGGGTCTCTGTGAAAAGGACATATGGATAGCACTTAAAGGGGTTGTTTCATAGGATGCATGCATTAAATAATGCTACTTTGCTTTGTCACTTACTTGTCAAGCTGTCTGTAATTAGCATATGAGCTCTGTGTATTCAGACTTATCTGTTTATTAGCCTAGATCAGGGGTGTCAAACTGCGGCCCTCCAGCTGTTGGGGAAACTACAATTCCCTGGTCTAGATTAAACAAATTACCTTCTCTGAGGTCCAGAGAAGCTTCTGAGCTAATGTAAACAGTAAAGTAATTACTGTCTTATGTCTGAAAGATCAGATAACACACAAGCTCTCACACTGCTGGCTGCAACCTGTGTGATGACATCACTCCCTGCTATCAGATAGAACAAACAGCAGGGGAGAAGGAGTACACAGGTTGGTCACTTGGGAAGTCTGAGAGCCCTCAGAAGGTGATAAAATCATTTGTAGCTCCTTAACAAAAAAAGATGAACAAAGCAATATATTTGGAAAACATCTTCATTTAGTGTTCCCTACATTATGAAAGCTATTCTTTGTAGTGAGACAACCCCTTTAAAGTGGTTGCATTTATAATGTCTTTACGTTTTATGTGTATAATAGGAGATCATACAATTTTCTAATAAACGTGTATTTAAAATTCTGCTCCTTATTTTAATGGTAGTATAGTAGGTTCCTTTCTAGAAAAAGAAAGGCATAGTCCATATTCATCTCCATGGCAATGGCTCCAATGGAGTACCTGTATGGACAAATCTGTCATATGTCCCCTGGTTTCAGGTAACACTGTCCAAGTAAGTACCAGTAGTTTATTGAGGGGAAGAAATTCTCCAGTATTACTACCTACAACAGCGTCTTATGTCTGTCAGTGTCTTACATCACTGAGAGAAACAGCAGTTATACAAGTAACTTCACACATTGAAGAAACTGCTACCATAACCATATTAATAATAATTATTCCACCATTATTTTTATTAAGTTCTCCCATAGATTCCCTGCTGCTGATGCAATGTTTAATCCATAGTTACTCCATGAGTACCATTAATATACACAGGAATGTGGGCTATACCATATTTTTTCTCTAGATTGGACCTAGTGCATTGGTATAAAAAAGGTACAAGAACAGAATTTTTAATGCATATATGCTAGTAAACTGTATGATATACTTAATAAAAACAATATAAAATTGACATCCCCTTTAAAGGGGTTTTGCCAGGATGTGCCTTATCTGCTAAGAAGCAAATGTAAACAAGCCACAGAGCTGAGAGAGACAGACAGACAGCCAGAGCACAGAGCTGCATAAGGGTTCGTGTGAAATGTTCACTCAAATAATCAAACTACAACTAGTGGATTCTGTATACAAAAGACAACAGCTTTCCCCACAGCAGCTTGAAAGCTTCTTCATGTTCTCTGTCATCAAATAAAGCAGGGATCTACTCAGATAATCACACTACAACTAGTGGATTCTGTATACAAAAAGACAACATATTTCTACCCGATGCCTTGAAAGCTTCTGCAGCTCAGTCTCAATCAGATAAGAAGCTTTCTCTGCGCAAGCCCGGGCCAGCAGCTCTTGTCAGGTCGTATCTTAGTAGAAGCTTTGAAGTAACTAAGGGGCAGGTAAGGCAGCCTGTTGCTCTCTCAGACTGCAATTTTTGTAATCACATATATTTAGAAAAGTGATTAAATACCCATTTTGGAGGATCCCATGTCAACATTACATCGTGGCAAAACTCCTTTAAGTAGGAGTGCCAATATGACCAGGGTTCCACGATACAAAGGCTGCGTGGGGACAAAGCCACTACCACCACTGGCAATACAAGAATGTTGGTGGCATCATTGTTTCTCCAGCAATCTTGTACAGTCATTGGCAGCCGCAGATTTTGTCTGTACACGATTCTGCACCAGGGGACCTCAGTCTGTGATTGGGTGTTTTTCTCAACAAGCACTGCTCATATGTCCTTTATAAAGGAGCTATGGAAGCGTTGAACAACTCCCAAACTCTGGTTTTCAGTGCTGTGTTTTCCCTGCTGAGTTTGTAGAAAAAATAAATAGCATTTTATTAATCCAAAAGGCTATATGTTGGTCTAAAAACGTAGTATGTGAATGAGATTTTTACAGCTCATTCACCATATAGTGGTAGACACCAGTGTACACAGGCTCTGATTACATATACCACCGCCATACAGGGGCCATATAGTGGTAGATACTAGTTGTATGTAGACTCTGCAGACATATAAGTGATTATCCTGCTGTTACATTTAGTAACTCACCGGAGACGTCTTTTCTGATCAGCGTCGTTCACTTTCCCTTTTCTTCTCCATCCGGTTCACACCTTCATGCTGATTGCTCCCGGCCAAGACTCGTCCCTGAGGATTTGGACACAAATATCTTAGAATTCTCACATTTCCAGCAACTCCTTAATTTTAGGTATAGCAGTCCCTTCAGTTAGGTATATAGGGGCACTGAAGCAGTATATGGGGCCACAGGCAGGTATATGTGGCCACAGGCAGGTATATGGGGGCCACAGGCAGGTATATGGGGGCACAGGCAGGTATATAGGGGCACTGAGGCAGGTATATAGGGGCACAGGCAGGTATATAGGGGCACTGAGGCAGGTATATAGGGGGCCACAGGCAGTATATAGGGGGCCACAGGCAGTATATAGGGGGCCACAGGCAGGTATAGGGGGGCCACAGGCAGGTATAGGGGGGCACAGGCAGTATATGGGGCCACAGGCAGGTATATAGGGTCATTGAGGCAGTATATGGTGTCACAGGCAGTATATGGGGGCACTGAGGCAGTATATAGGGGCCACAGGCAGGTATATGGGGCCAAAGGCAGTATATAGGGGGCACAGGCAGTATATGGGGCCACAGGCAGGTATATAGGGTCATTGAGGCAGTATTATGGGGGCACCGAGGCAGTATATGGGGGCCACAAGCAGGTATATAAGGGCACTGAGGCAGTATATGGGGGCCACAGGCAGGTATATGGGGGCACAGGCATCATATGGGGGCCACAGGCATCATATGGGGGCCACAGGCAGGTATATGGGGGCCACAGGCAGGGATATGGGGGCCACAGGCAGGCATTATAGGGGCACTGAGGCAGGTAAACGCTATAAAAATAACAACATTAATACTCACCTTAACTCCCCCGGTGAGCGCGCTCCGTCCTCTTCAGCCCGCGCTCCTCCGGCAGCTCCTCGGGCGCACGGCCTATGACGCGCTGTGCGCCCGAGGACAGGCAGCGTCGCGATGACGTGATGTCATCACAACGCTGCCGGCTGAGGCGCACGGGGCCGCGGTGGGTCCTCAGCGCTGTGAGGACCCGGCAGCCTCGCGGTGTAGGACCTGCGGGTCCGAAAACTGTCTGCGGGGCAGGGAGCGCTCGCTCTCTGCCCCGCAGAAGCCCTCAGCTGTGTGTGCGCCCAGCGGACGCACATGCAACTGAAGAGCCAGTCGGTGCTCCAGGCCCAGCGCAGAGGCCTGGAGCCCGGGAGACTCGGGGCACAGGGGGTTTTATTCGGGGCGCGGGCCCCGAATAAAACAGCCTAGCGACGCCCCTGGTCTGAACTAAAGCCTTAGGCTATGTCTGCACTGCACACATTTTCAGTTCTTTCATCGTTTTTTGTTTTCTGAATCTGCTGAAAACAGATCTCATAGAATTTAATAGTAAAAAAACTTCAGAGCAGGGCAAAAAATTTACTATTGCTATGCAATTTTGCTGCAAGTTGCGCAAAAAGACAGATGGGTTTTTGACATGCAGTGGACAAAAAACTCAGTTTTATGAATGGTTTTATGATTTGATTTTCAGTGAGTTTTCTGTCCAATGCTGTGTAGACCTAGCCTTAGGCTTAAAAATGTTCCATCGCAGTCCTCCAGAGTCTCTAAACACTTTCCCACATTTTTGTATGTTTGACAATGACCCTAGTGTTTCTGTTAATTAGTACAGACAAGCACTAGCTTGTCACTATATTTTGATCATTGTAGGCTTGCCTGGAGACTGCATTCATTTAGCTCAGGATTAACTGGCCAAATTGGTTGAGATTCAGTTTTTCTATTGTTTATCTTGATCAATCAGTCAAGAAAGAAGCATCTATATCAGAATTACTATCTTAATACAACTGTAAGAAGTATTTAGGGTGCTTTCACACAGTGCATTTTTTATGCGTTTTTTGTGCAGAAATTTACAGCATTGATTGCTGTGCCTTTCTGCACAAAAAACGTATCCAAAAGACACATAAAAAACACATATGCGTTTTTCAGGTGTATTTTTGTGCAGAAAGGCACAGCAATTAATGCTGTATATTTCTGTACAAGAAACATCCAAAAACGCATAACAAAACACATCAAAAATGCATCTGCGTGTGACAGCACCCTTAGGGTATGTTCACACTGCGTTTTTGGATCCGAAAATCACATCCAAAAACACAGGGCTATTGGATCCAAAACACATGCAGGTGCGTGTTTGGATGCATTTTGGCTGCAGCAGGATCGCACCCTATAGATTTAAATAGGGCTCCTGCTGCGTCTTTCAGATCAAGAATTGACATGTCCGTTCTTAGAGCGAATGCGAAAGACGCAATGAAACGCGCATTGGTGATCACATGTCTGAACGCTGATGCGTGTTTCACAGTGAAAGCAATGTAAAATCACCCTGCACATTATTAGATTCGTGTTTGGGTCCGTTTAGGATCCAATAGACGGATCCAAGCATCTAAAAATATATATGTTCACACGGACTCAACACATCGTGTGAACATACCCTTAAAGGAAATTACATCTTTGATGAGGAGAGGTGCTTTTTAAAAAGAAAAATGGAGTATCTATCCATAGCAGCCAACTAGAGTACTGTTTTTATGTTCCAAAGACTTTGGAAAACGAGAACCAAAATGTGATCGTTTGTAGTGGATGACTTTCTCCACTTTTTCTTTGTATATTATTTATAGATATTCTCTGTCACATTGTAAAAGCTTTATGCTCCCGGCATGTGATACATTGTAACTGTTTGTGTCTGTGATCTACATAACGCACCTTGTTTTTCCCCCACCATAGAAAATGCATTTGGGTGCTTTCACGCAGCACAGTTTTGGTGCAGTTTTAACTGCGCTCCAATTAAACTGCCTTTATTACCAGCAAGCTTTTTTCACTTATCTAAACTGTTTGGAAAGTGAGTAATCATTTAGTGTCTCTGTAATCCACAGGACTTCACACACAGTCATTGATTACTTACTTGAAACACCTTTCTGAACAATGTAGACAACTGAAAGGGTGCTTTCACACAGTGCAGTTTTGGTGCAGTTTACCAGCAAGCTTCTTTCTATTGTCTAAATTGTACAGAAAGATGTTTCAAGTAAGTAATCTATTACTGTGTTTGATGTCTTGTGGATTATAAACCCACTAATTGATTTCTCACTTTCCAAATGGTGCTTTCACACAGTGCGTTTTTTTTAATGCATATTTTGTGCAGGAAGGTACAACAGTTAATGCTGTATGTTGCTGCACAAAAATTGCGGTAAAATCGCGTTTTGTACCAAAATTTTTGCTGCAATTTCAGTGCTGCAATGTACAGCATTAACTGCTGTGCCTTCCTGCAGAAAAACGCATCAAAAACAAACCAAAACGCATCTAAACAGTTTAGGTAAGTGGAAGAAGCTCGCTGGTAATAATGCAGTTTAATTGGAGCACAGTTAAAACTGCACCAAAACTGCGCTGGGCGAAAGCACCTTTAAAGTGTTTTTTTTTGTTTTTTTGCTACAATGATTAACTTAGAAAACTCCACAATTCTACAATTATCTTCTTGTTATCTTTCTTTAGACTTTCCCAGGATGTTACACACAGAAGCGGTGTGTTTTTGGTGTGCAATAAAAATACATCCACATATGTGTCTCTAAATCAGGTGTTGCCTATAAACCTTTCAGAAGCTTCCAAAGACATATCATCATATGGTCCGTCCCAAATTGTTTAAAGGCATAGTAATCCTAGTGTATGTAAACTTTTGACTTTGCAGCAAGTAATAAAAATGCCTTAAAAACTCTCTCTCTCTCATTATTATGGCATTTGGCAAATATAAATAATTGTAGTAATCCTAATTGACCTGAAACCGGTAAGGTTTATTCTGATTTCACATCAGAAAAACATGCATCTGTGTCCTGTTACATAGTGTATGTAAACTTCTTGTTTCAACTGTAATTACATCAATTAAGTGCTTATAGGGGTTCTTCCATCTCATTGATTAGCTTTAAACATGTAGGCCAAGGTTAATAAAGACTATTACCAGATACATTCTTGTTCCAATTGTGCTTCATTTCGGAGTTGGAGCAGTTATTTTTTTACACAAGCTTCTCTAGTTACTGACCGCCTCTGTCTGCTCTTGGAGTGACCAGACTGGTGATGTCACACAGTGTCTTAGCAGGAGAGATCTTTCTTCCTAGTCTCTGCTCTGACCTTTCTAATGAGAAAAGCTTTAACTCTTAAAATGACTGACTTGGGAGAAGCCATGTACCATCCTGCCAGATCTGCAGAGCTCATTTACTTATATCAAAAATACCAGAGTCACATGATATGTTTTTCACTCTCACTAGACGCTTCCTGTCATGAAAATTACAGCTCTGGTAGCTCACATTTATAGCCAGACATCCTGTTTAAACAGGATTGCTGGTTTTTCACATTCCCTCTGTCAGGAATGTCTCTGTAGCAGACTCAGCCAGGAATAGGATCCAGCAGAGCTGAAATATCAGTCACTGCTATAGACCTCCCCACAGCCTGCACAGAAAATGTGAGTCTGAAAAGGCTATAAAGAGGCACAAGCAGTTTTACACTCGCTCTGCCCTTGTCAGGCTATGAGTGTATAGCTGTGATTAGCATATTTAGCTTCTCTGTAAGGCTATGTTCACACGGCTTATTTTGGGACGGATTTTGTTCCGTATTTCGCGCCGTACTGCGCGACATATGGCTGAAATCCGTCCCAGTCATTACGGTAATCCACAGTTCTCATAGAAAACTATGGATTACGACTCCTCTCCCCGCTCGGACAATATGCCGCGGGTGGAGATAAGTGACATGTCAATTACTAGCACCGAATACGTGCTGCTAGTAATGAATGTCTATGGGGCCTGCGGGATGCTGGCCCCCCCTACCCCGCGGGAGTCGGCGCGGGCTCCCGAAGTCCCGGCGTAATTAGGCCGTGTGAACATACCCCAAGGCTATATTCACATGGCTTAAATTGGGACGTATTTCAGTTCGTAATTACGCGCCGTACTGCGCGAATTACGGCTGGAATACGTCCCAGTCATTACGGTAATCCACAGTTCTCATAGAGAACTATGGATTACGTCTCCTCTCCCTGCTCGGCGAATCCGCCGCGGGGGGAGAAAGTGACATGTCATTTTCTAGCGGCGTATAAAATCTCTGTGATCTCAGGACCAAGGTAAAATCAAAAGACTAATGTATTTAGAATTAGCCTTCTATTAACTGTCCTCAGATATTTAAAGACAACACTATGGAACACTCATTTTGGTGCCTTAAAAGTTTGAACTGTTTGGGGCACTGGTTCTGAAAATGACACCCGTTTTTCCCTATGGGCTCCAGTTTTGGTGATCTGGCATTGCCACCTTACCAAGTATATGCAGTTGGAGGTAGTGGTCACTCAATATTGTATTAAAGAAATGTTGGAAATTCATGTGAAACTGAAAATAAATACATTTTAGAACATTTAAAGAACACATACAAGGAAAACATGTAAAGGAGCAAATCTAGTTATTCATCTGCACTATATATTTATCAATAAATTAATCACAAGAACAATGTAGAATCATGTAACCAGCATCTCAGAAACTAGAGCTCTAAGAACAAAATGGATGGGATTTTCAGACTCTGCAGCACTCAAATACCCAGAATAAGGTGAAAAGTTCTAGGCACCTACCAAAAATTTTTTTGCCCAGTGTAATCTTTGTATTGTGCAAACCTCTTTAAAGAATGGCATATTTTCCGCATGTTTCAGTTTCAGTTCAGCTTATTGGGGGTTCCACCTGATTATTGTATTTTTTGGGAGGCAGTAAATAACTGCTTTGGTTATTATTGTTGTGGTGTATTCACATGATATGGTTCCATTGTAGTAAATAGCTTATTTGAATGGCACATGTCAATCCGCTATGCGATTGTTGCAGGTAAAACAAGGAAAATAAAGGTTGCTTGCCTATAAAAGCAACATAGCCAATTATTGCATAGCAAAACCCTGACAAGCTGAATTAAAACCGGGCCCAAGAATTGCATTCTTACTGCAATTTTTTTCCAGCAACCGAGTTGCATGGGATGAATACACCTTTAAAGGGGTTTTCTCACCACAGGCTTTTGCAGACATGAACTGTTTCTCTCTATCTTACAACTTCAAATCCAGGGGCAGGTCTCTCCTCCCAGTAGGCGTGTCTTCTCTCACTGAAGTCTGGTGACATCATCCCATCCCTTCCCTGTTCCCTCCTGAGTCATCATCATTCTGTGTGAGCAGTGGAAGGGAGAGGATATCACTGCTCCTGCAATGGTCAGTTCTCAAGCCTACAGAGCTGTCACCTCCCTCCACAAGCTCCTTGTAACCAGAACACCTGTATTGATGTAAACAGTTATACATACAGCCTGAACTGATGAAACAAATGTGAGAAATGCACTCTGCTCCCCTCTGTGTATAAGGATGTGTTATATGGGTGGGAAAAGTGAATCTAACAGCTAGAGACTCTTTAATTGCCCAGATCTTTCACATGGATCTATCACTGGGAAAGGGGCATAGAGCCCTCAGACAGCCTTTATTGCTCAGACACAGCCAGCACTTAGCACAGAAAGCGGAGGCAGACAGTTTCAGTTTCATTTTTACGCAGCTCAGAGAGGGGTGAGTACCGAGAGTGCAGGCAGCCAATCACAGCAAAGGGGGCATGGCCCAACATCAAGCTTCAGATTTAGCTCTAGAGTTTTACAGATTAGCTAATATCTGTTATACTAAATGATTTAAGTAATACAAACCAATTGCAAAAGTGCTTATTTTTACTGTCCCCATCATTAAAGATACATTAGGTTTGTTTTTTTACAATAGTTTCTCTTTTGGCTACGTTATTTGAAGAGTAAACTGTTAAAAACTTTTTGGACCTGCCTCTGTGTCGGTACGTATTGTCTTTTTCTGTAAATTTTAGTATGTACAAATGTTATATCTTCAAATTCAACTAGACATTTTCCTTTTCAATTATTTTTTTTTTACATTGAGTATTTTCTTAAGTATTTTTGAATACTGAACATCTGACACTTGTTTAATCACATTTTTATATGTTAAGCTTTTATAGCATTTTTACTGTGCACAAGCTAAAGCAGCTGCAGGCATTATGTTAAGATGTATGAACATTAAAAATTATAATTCATCCCACAAAAAAACATTATTATGACCACTAACTAAAATTCATAGTAACCACTCTGTGTAGCATTGGACAGAAGCTTGACGGACTTAGATCCTAGTAGGTTGTCACAAATATCTAAAGCCATGCAGACTGCAGTTCATTTCACAGCTGTTGAAGAGTGCATGGGGAGAATCCACAGCGCCAACACAACAATGGAGGTGGTCCCACGGATGCTCAGTTGGATTCATGTGTAGGTAAGTAGTGGCCAGGATAATACTTTGACGTCTTAGTAATGCTCTTCCAACCAATGTTGAACATTTCTAGCCATGTAGCATGTTGCATTGTTTTTGCTGGAAGACAATCAGCATGGTTGTACGTGATCTGCATGGATGAATTGATTGATCTTCCAGATGGATAAGTGGCCTAGAAAATGCCACAAAAACATTTCCCAGGCCATAACACTGCAACCACCATCTTGTGTTATTCCAGCAATGGTTGCAGAGTGTTTGTCTTTTTGATGAAGTGGAAAAGGTGATCATCAGAGAAGGAAAACCTTTGCTAATCAGCAGCGGTCCAATTCCAATATTGCAGTGAAAACTGAAGCCTTTTTTGCTGCTGCAACTTCTTTAGCAGAGATGTAGTGACCATCTATCTGCTTTAGAGCCCCATATGAAATAGGGTTTGCCGAATTGTTAGACACATCAGTGGACCATGGTGCTCCACAGTTTTCATGTTGCTTATTAGCAATAGTGCTGTTTGTGCACTCTATATATTTCCACCACAACAGCATGCAAACAGTTCTTAAGCTGCGCTGTTTCACAAATGCTGCCACCCTTGGTTTGAAAGCCAGTTACACTTTTTTACAACTCTGATAATTTACCACTCTCCCCTTTGGCAGCAAAGAGGGATATGCCTGGAGATAACCCAACACTCACTTTATATACCCACCAAGTCTGCACATGACACACAAGTCTCGTCAAAATTAGGAGGGGTTTATAATAATGTGACTGGACTGTGAAGGAATGAAAATCCCAGAATTTAAAAAATAAAAAAATGTCCTAGAAATCAAAATAAGTGATATCCTTAAATGTCTAGTCAACCTGTGGCGTGTATTTTTGTATATAATTGTGTTCCCTGTAAAATAGAAATTTTAAAAGCATCTTTCTGCAAACCTCTGTGTTGTGTGCTACCCCTGTTGTTCCTTCTAAAACTTTGTTACCAAATGTGTGTCCTGTTTTTGTCCAATTAGAGCTGACAGAGGAAGGGTACGTTCACACTGGCGCAGAATTTCAATAAAGAAACAACCCAGACTGCCCGAGGCAGACTTCTGCTTTCTATACCTTAGTACTTGTCAGCATGTCAATTCTTTGCAGGCACGGACAGTACATGCCGAAGAATATTTGCATAAAATCGGCGTCTAAATGTTGATTTTACATGGCAGTCAATGGCTGTACTAGAACAGTGCTTAATGCTTATTGTGGAGCATATTTTGATGAGAAATATGCACCAAAATACGTGCCAAAATCCGCCATGTGAACATACCCTAAGTTCGTGCAGAGTCACACCTCTTTGAAAACTGGAGTGATAACACCCATCTGACTGATTAATTTCTAGAAGGAATAACAGAGGAACAGCACAACACAGAATTAAATGAGAAGATGCTCAAGAATTGGTATCTCACAGGCAACATGAACAATTGGTAATACAGACATGATATATATGATGCAGGTCTCTTTTAGTTCCTTATTAGCTTTACTCATGGATTGCTTTCCTGAGATCTCTCCATTTACCATAGGAAAATATTGGTAAGCAAACCACTAGGTATAGTGCTCAGTGGAGGAGTCACTAAAGAGGAAACTCGTTGTAAACTTGGGGTAGAAATCCATGGCACACACAAAAGTTATGCAAAAACCTTAAGTGCTTTTATTTGTTTGCATTTAGTGATACAAAATTTGTATAATGTTCTTCCGAAAAACAAGGAAAAAAAGAGGAGGGTGGTGGGAAGGTAGTCTAGGAAGGGCTCCAAAATATTGCTCAGATTAGGCTATTTTCACACGGCATAATTGCAGGGCATACAGTATGCACCGCAATTACACTGGGTGTTCGGGAGTCGCGCTGATACGTACTTACTCCCGCAATGCGGGGGGGGGCCGGCAGCCCGCTGGCCCCATAGACTGTTATTACTGCCGGTGCGTATTTGCCGCAAGTAATTGAAATGTCACTTATCTCCCCACGCGTACAATACGATCGTATTGTACGAGCGGGGAGAGGAGGCGTAATCTATAGTTCTCTATAAGAACTGTGGATTATCGTAATTTTGGCGCGCATCTCGCTTGTATTAGAGCGCAAATACGACGTGAAATGCGCGCCGACATTCTCCCGTGTGAGTCCAATTCAGCTGGAAACTTGCACAAAAGGATATGGATGTTGGGATAAAGCCAAGAATGTGGATCATCTAAGCTTCAGTTCCTATTAGAGAGTAGTGTGGAGATCATGAAGTTACTCTGTGCTGAGTGGCTGTTGGCTGCAATCCCTCTGTCCAGTGGCGAGAATCCAAGTTGTTGCTGAAAAAGCGTGAGGACCCTCCTGTTAGCTGTTTTGGTGGAGCCTGGTTTCTTGCTCCAATGTGTCCCTGGAGTGTGTGAGATAGGGAGTTGTTTGCCTGAAATGTTGCAACGTTTCGGGCTCTGTGGCCCTTTGTCATGCGGCAGGTGCGGAGCATCAATTGGTAGAGGACGGACACACTTTTTGGCTTTATCCCAACATCCGTATCCTCTTGTGCAAGTTTCCAGCTGAATTGGACTATGTTGTGCTGAGCAGTGTTTTGGAACCCTGTGTAGACTACCTTCCTCCTTCTTACCTCCAACTTCCTCTTTTTCTCCTTGTGTTTTAAGAAGAAGAACATTATACGTATTTTATAACACTAAATGCTCACAGATAAAATAGCTTAACTTTTTTTGCATAACTTTTTGTGTGTGTTGTGGATTTCTACTCCATCCCCATTAACCAGAAGTGCTTTGTGTAGCATGGGGAAGGAGAGGTGTCGGCAGCTGAAGCCGCTACCTATAACAAATGGGTACATTGCATTCAGTGTACATATTTCTAGTCTATGAACACATTCCATTTCAACTATTACAAAAGTGACTATAGCTGACATCCACAAGGCCCTTATGTACACAGAACTTTCTTTGAGGTCCCCATACATCTTACTGTGTGTCATATTTGATAAAGATGTATAAAGGTTTTTTTTGTGTGTTTTTTTTTTTTTTTTTTACAGAATCGTTGCCGGAAAAAAAAGACGTCACTTTACAGAGTAGAAAACCTTTTGTAACACACCACCATACAAAACACCATTCTTCAATTGTAGGGGATACTTGTGCCTCCGTAAAGCCTCTATGATTTGCTGTTTGTATGAAACCTACAATCTGCTCTTCAGTGAATTGAATGACTGCAATAATTTTCAATGAGCAGCGGTTTGGAAAACTGGCTGCAAACCGACTGAAAAACTGTTACACGGACCTTAATGGAAAATCTGTGCAACGGTCCCCACTGCACGGATTTTCCACCCGATGGTTTTTCAGACCACCGGCGGTCCGAAGAACATAGAACATGTTAATTCTTCCGCCCAGTTTTCGGGCGGAGTATGAACATGTTAATGGGAAGGAGGAGGGCTTTTCTCTGCAAACAGTGAAGAAAGGCCGCCCCCCAGCGGCCGTGTGCACGGCACGAAAACAGGACAAATACCGACCGGTATGTGCCGTGGGAACGGCCCCATACATGTAACACTCTCAATAAGTATTACGATACTTTACAAAACATGTACTTTACCAACCTTTCACTAAAGGAGATGCTGCTAAATGATCTAAGGCTATGTCCACACTGCACAGGATTACGATCGTATCTCCGGCGCTTTTCATTTTTTAAAACCGCCGCAGATACGATCGTCAGTGCGGTCCCATAGCCGGCAATAGAAAAGACGAGTTGCTGTCTACACAGCTCGTCTTTTCTCTGCCCGTCTTTCGGCAGCGGCGTATTATACAACATGTTGTATAATACGCCGGTGCTTCTCGTCTTCTTGACGTCTTCCCATACAATGCTATTGTATGGGGGACGTCGGGAAAACAAGAAGCGGCCGTGGCTTTTGCACAAAGCGTGACAAAAGCCGCGGTCCTGCATCAGAGAGAGAACGGCCGCTTTTGGGGGCCGTTTTTTCTCTGATGCAGTGTAGACATAGCCTAATATGTATTGCTCAATGGTAACATTGTGTTTTCATATTGTAGCTATGTCGATTTGGCAATAGCGAAGTTTACTTTTGGGTGCCTTGAGATAGAGGGCAGGAGCTAGCATGGAAAGCCCATTGCTTTATGGTTGATATCAAGTCTGTAGGCAGGTTCCTTTTGTAAAAAAACAAAAAAACAGGTGAATGTCCTATGCATAAAACAGGTGCTTTCTATGCAGTGAGAGAAGTTGTGACAAGCGATGGGAAGAATTCTTAACCAATGTGATGAGATGCAGAAGTATATATATTCCCTAATGTTCCTGGAGCTGAGGACAGCTGAGACTGTTAAGGGGGCTTTCACACAGTGCAGTTTTGGTGCAGTTTTAACTGTGCTCCAATTATACTTGTTGCTAGTTTTTTTTTGCTATGTTGGGTTACCTGGCTTTTAGAGATTTTCAATAAAGGATTTTGCTTTTTAATATCCTGTGGTACCGCTGTATCATCTCTTCTACATTCCTCTGGATCATGTACGGGTTACTCTGACCGGGATACTTGCGGAGGCCACTTCTATACTGGGTTAGCTGGTCCATTTGTTTGTTTTGCTCCAATTAAACTGCCTTTATTACCAGCAACTTATTTCATTTATTTAAACTGTTTGAAAAGTGAGTAATCAATTAGATTGTTTGTAATACTTCAAACACAGTAATTGATTACTTACTTGATACACCTTTCTGAACAATTTAAACAACTGAAAGAAGCTTGCTGGTAATAAAGGGAGTTTAACTGGAGCGCAGTTAAAACTGCACCAAAACTGCGCTGTGTGAAAGCACCCTAAAGCCATGTTCACACGGCTTAAAATGGGCCGTATTTCGGTCTGTAATTACGCGCTGAAGTGCGCAAATTACGGGTTGAAAACGGCCCAGTCATTACGGGTAATAACAGTTCTCATAGAGAACTATGGATTACGTCTCCTCTCCCCGTTCGGCGAATCCGCCGGGCGGGGAGATAATTGACATGCGAATTACCAGCGGCATATACGCGCCGCTGGTAATGCAAGTCAATGGGCCGGCGAAGCGCCAGCCCCCCGCTCACTCCCCCGTTCCCGCCCCTGGCCACGCAGCATAATTGCGGGGCGTAATTACGTCCCGCAGTTAAGCCGTGTGAACATAGCCTAAGGCTATGTTCACATAGTTTATCCACGGCATAATTGCGGGGACGGATTTCGCCCGCAATTACGCCGCGTGGCGTGCAGCGGGGGTGGGGCGGTAGCTCCCTGGCCCCACAGACATTCATTATCTATGGCGCGTATCCCGCCGTGAATTGACGTGTCGCTTTCTCCCCGCTCGTGAAATACATAGTTCTCTATGAGGACTGTGGATTACCGTAATGACTGGGACGGATTTCAGCCATATTTCGTGCAGTACGGCACGAAATACGGAACGAAATCCGTCCCAAAATAAGCCATGTGAACATTGCCTGAGAGAACTTTTGGTGTGAAGAAGCCTGTGCTGGACTGCTGATGTGGAACAGATGAGGGGAATGCTGGAGCCAGAGGCCTCTAGGTACAAGAAAATAAACAACTCCCCAAAACCAAACCACAACACTATAATCCTGATACTAACCTATAATTGGATAACAAATAACCTTTAATATACTATTGTTAAACAATAATCTACTCTATCCCTAATAATCTTTAGACCTAACTAACTAAACCTAACCAGGAAAAAATGGGGATTATCACCCCAATAAGGGCGTCCGCACCAGGAATCCCTCTCTCTTTCTCTCTCCCTTTCTCTTTCTCGCTCCCTCTCTTCCTCTCTCTCCCTCCATAGATAGATATAAACCTGGGAATACCTCTACCGCCCACAATTCGCGGCAGAGGCCCCTGGGAATTATCACACCGCCAAGAAAAATTTGCGGTCAAAGCCAACGCGTTTCTCCCTATTAATAAACAGGGTTCATCAGGGCATCTATATTCCCACTAATACAACAAAACAATCAAGCATTGATATTAAAAATACCACATAGATGACTATTCAAAGTACTGATAAACATTGCTTATCCCCCATCCATAGGTGAATACCAAATAATACCACCTGCGTGTCCTGATGTTGCTGATGTAATGATCTCTCACGGTCCCCTGGATAGTGAAAAGCCTCTAGGTACAAGAAGGGATATTAGTGACATCTGTTCCATCTGTGACATTGAGATTTAACTCCTTTAAAATAGACACGTAATCATAGGCAGTTTATAGATTGATAGCGTTCATGAATAATCAGCTGATGGCTCAAGGGTGCTTTCACACGGTGCGTTTTTTAACGCTTTTTTTGTGCAGGAGGGCACAGCAAGTAAAGCTGTACATTGCTGTACCTTCCTGCACAAAAAACACAACGTGTGAAAGCACCCTAAATTCAAATTCCACCACTAGGTACTGTTTGTCAGGTGCTACCTCTGCTGAATAATATTTGAGCTGCACTTAGTGGTATAGAAACAAACCTGGTTATCTTAACTACTGTTGCTTATAGCCTCAGGAACTATTCTAATACTAGGATACGGTGGTTTATACAACCTGCCCAATGGACAGTTGGACTGAACATTTCACAGCTGGTGGGAGCAGGATGTACTATTGCAGCCAGGGAAATGTGCTGTTCTGTAAGACATGGATGGGTCAGACATGAGATTTAAGGATAGAGCCTAAAATTCAAAACCATCCCACTAAGGGTGCTTTCACACGGTGCGTTTTTTGGATACGTTTTTTTGTACAGGAAGGCACAGCAATTAATGATATACATTGTTGCACAGAAAACGCATCCAAAAAAACGCACCAAAAACGCACCGTGTGAAAGCACCCTAAAGCCACGGTTGTTGGGAGCTGTGTCTCATCACTTAATTAGTGTAGGTCTGATTGCTGTGATCTCCACTGATGTTGTGAATGAGAAGGCTGCTGCATTACCATACGTTGCTTTGCAGGAAACTGTACTAGTGTTCTTTATTCACAGACCTGGAGGGGAGAGGCATGGACCGCACATCCTCACACTATGGGCCACATGTATGAATCCCGCCGGGTCGAGGCGCCGTTTTCCGCCAGTTTTCCGGCGGAATCTGCGCCTGATTTATGTCGCGGCCGGGCGGCGCTCATACATATCATGTAAAGTCCGCCGCGCCTCGCCAGCGTATGAGGCGAAGTGCGGGGACATGGGCGCTGTGCGGCGCTGCGCCTATGCTTCGCCGTCCGAGAAGTGCACTCATACATGCGGGTAAAAGTCCGCCGCGCCTCCCAGTGTGTGGGTGCAGTGCGGGACTTAGGCGCCGTGCGGGACTGCGCCGAGAAATCTGTTCCGATGCGAGACAGGCTGGAGCGCGAGAAATCATTCCAGATGTCGGTGCGGAGTATGAAGCAAAAATCGCCTTTATAAAGACTTCTACATTTTTTGGTTCTAAATCCTCCGTCCGAGGCGAAGTGAAGCAGGATCCGAACATGCGAGAAGCGGATCGAAGATCGCGACAGAAGTCTCGGCGCCCGTGCAGCAGGAGTATGATTCCGAAAAAATCGCCTTTATAAAGGTGGAAAACAGTGTCAGAAAGGAGCTGAATGTACAAAATACACTTCTTAAAAAATAAAATCACTTTCCCAAACTCGAGAACGGCACAATATCAAGAAATATGATATTGGAAATTGCCGGGAAATACAGTAATTCAAATCCTGAAACCTATTCTCATAGGTCGGCATAAACCGGCCAATCAGAATCGGAGCGACAGTGAACCATTAAAACCTATGGGGAAGAATTGACCAATCAAAATCCCCGGCGGGATCATTCAAAATACAGTAAAAATGCTGAAAAAGCTGATTGCTGAGATAACGGGGGCTTGGCTAGCTCAGCCAATCAGAATAGGAGCGACAAAGTCCCATTCTAGACTCTGGAGAAATTTTGACCAATCAGATTATGAGCGACAATGTCCCATTCTAGCCTATGGAGAAGTTTAGACCCATCAGAATACGAGCGACAAAGTCCCATTCTAGCCTATGGAGAAGTTTAGACCAATCATAATCCAGGGCGGGATAATTCAAAATACAGTAAAAATGCTGAAAAGAGCTGATTGGCTGAGCTAGCGGGGTCTCGGCTAGCCTCAGCCAATCAGAGCGCGAGCTACTTCTCCCATTATACTCTATGGAGAGATGAGCGCACTCAAATCACGGCGCTCAGCGCCGCGCGGCATGAAGTATTAATCACCAAATTATTTTTATACAGTGTAAAAACATCTCAGATAAAGACCAGAACACTTCTTGAAAAATAAAGCAGTTAAAAACCCGAACAACGCGTTCGTTCGCCGAGACCGGCGCTACATAGTGAATTGCCATAGAGAGAATTGCCGGGGAAGACAGTCATTCAAATTGTTTAAGCTATTCTCATTGGTCGGCATAAACCAGCCAATCAGAATAGGAGCGACAATGTCCCATTATAACCTATGGAGGAGAATTGACCAATCAAATAGGAGCGACAGTGGCCCATTCTATCCTATGGAGAGAATTGACCAATCAGAATAGAGCGACAAAGCCCCATTCTAGCCTATGGAGAAAAATGGACCAATCATATCAAAGGCGGGACAGTTCAAATACAGTAAAAAGGCAGAAACGAGCTGATTGTTGAAGCGCCGGGGCTCGTCCAGCTTAGCCAATCAGAGCGCGAGCTACTTTCTCATAGAGTTCTATGGGGAAAAGACATTCTGAGCGTGCTCTGTGATTGGCTAATTTCAAAGAGTCGCCGTAATTTGGACCAATTGGAGAGCGAGCGACGCTCCTATGGGTTTTGTAATGCAATCTGAAATCAAACTGTATATGGCCGAAATCACATTATAACACTACACAAGTTGTCACGATGTGTATATAAAAGGAATCCTAATATGTGGCTAATGAAAAAAAAATATGAATTCCCTAAAATCATGTTTATTTCTTTATTTTCGTTAGCCAAGGATCAATAGTATGGGTGCATCGAAAACGCCTACACCGCGCCCGCCCCTTCATGCGGACCGCAGCCGAAAGTGCCGAACGCTGCGTCCGACAGCGGGATTCGGGCTCGGAGGCGCAGTGTACGCCAGAAAACAGGCGTAAAGCCCGTTCATACATGTCGCCCTATACGTTTATCTAATGCTTCTCAGCAAAACTATATAAAAAATGAACAGGAGGTTCTTGGTATACTCTTTGATCAAAACGTATAGGCCCACTTGCCACGTCGAGGCGACCTCTATTAAGTGGGTCCCTACACTAAATGGGGGTAACACTATATGGCGGCCACCACCGCAGCAAAAACTACACAGATGGGGGGCACAGCCCAGTGGCCCAACAGCACCACTGCTGCCAGACCTAGCCCCCCGCTCTGGACTGCAACACCCCACCAGCAAAGCATCACAGCAGCAATGGCCGCCACACAGCACCACCACCACAAAAGGAAAGGTAGACACTGCTCACCTTCCCAGGGCTCCCTGCATACAGACTGCAAGAAACAGGGCTTTAACCCTTATACAGACTACTGCTAATTAAAAACACCTGGGCCAAATGGGGAGGAGTGCTGGTCCATGTGTGCAAAGAAATAGACATATATATTCAAACATGGAGGGGAGAGGCATGGACCGCACATCCTCACACTATACGTTTATCTATTGCTTCTCAGCAAAACTATGTAAAAAATTAACAGGAGGTTCTTGGTATACTCTTTGATCAAAACATATAGGCAGTGTCTACCTTTCCTTTTGTGGTGGTGGTGCTGTGTGGTGGCCATTGCTGCTGTGATGCTGTGCTGGTGGGGTGGTGCGGTCCAGAGCCGGGGGGCTAGGTCTGGCAGCAGTGGTGCTATTGGGCCACTGGGCTGTGTCCCCCATCTGTGTGGTTTTTGCCGTGGTGGTGGCCGCCATGCAGTGTTACCCCCATTTAGCGTAGGGACCCACTTAATAGAGGTCGCCTCGACGTGGCAAGTGGGCCTATACATTTTGCTCAAAGAGTATACCAAGAACCTCCTGTTCATTTTTTATATAGTTTTGCTGAGAAGCATTAGATAAACGTATAGTTTGAGGATGTGCGGTACATGTCTCTCCCCTCCATGTTTTCTTTATTCACAGGACTGTAGGGACCCTGCCAATCAGGGTCCCACAAATCAGAAACTGATGGGATATTGTAGTAAAATATCTTCTCTTTTCAGGGAAAAAAATGAAT
Organism: Phyllomedusa bahiana; assembly: GCA_025379985.1. Classification (NCBI taxonomy): domain Eukaryota; kingdom Metazoa; phylum Chordata; class Amphibia; order Anura; family Hylidae; genus Phyllomedusa; species Phyllomedusa bahiana. The sequence goes on from JAODAL010006643.1 coordinate 75,562, forward strand.
GGCCTGATGAAGGGAGACAACACACAAAGAGCTGTAATATGTTCCTGACCTCTGTCAAATAAGAGTTCACATTCACAATCCCACAGATTACATGCAATTCCGCTAATGCCACATCTCAGAGTGATTACTGTGGTCACAATACTACGCTGAGGTGGCTTTGCCTCTCCAGCAGTCCTGGTACTGAGATTAAAGGATTCTGAATTTAATTATTCAGTAGTATTATTAAAAAAAAAAAAAAACAGTATTTTATCTGTAGGTGTCTGGTCATCTCTCAACCCAGATGTACTTCTCATTGAAAGCTACTCTTTCTTGCAATAGGAATACCCAAAAAATTTAATATTGCTAATTGATGTTGTCTGAGGTGGCTAGCGCCCACCAGTGGTGTTGATTCTAGGCAGAGCCGCTATCAGAAATTTCAGGGCCCCGTACAGCTAAAGTGTCTGGGCCCCCCTGCCACCCCGCCCACTGTTGACCCCGCCCCTGTAAACCCCATCACTCCACCCCCACCAAGCACACCCAGCGACCCCTGCCACCCAACCCCAGAAAAAAAAAATTGCTCCATTGACTTTGGATTTAGTTCTTGTTAAATTTTACAACATATAGTGTGCGCCAGTACGTATACAAGGGCTAGAAAATACCACCAAATGATCACCACATCTCGCCACTCTAATGTTACTGACGAAACCAGTATACCCAGACCAATATAACCAGGGGCGTCGCTAGGCAGATTCATTTGGGGCACGAACCCCGAATGAAGCTGCCTGTGCCCCAAATGTCTGCGGCTCCAGGCCGCTGCCGTGGGCCTGGAGCGCTCCTTGGTGCAGGCGGCGCCCGCTGATCGTTGCCTGCAAGGCCGTTTCACAGCGGCCGCGCAGTCAGAGTCGGGGACAGAGGCAGGATGGATCGTTCCCGTCCTGTCTTCTCCCCTGTTTGTACAGAGCTTGGTAAGCGCTGTACATACACCTCAGCGTCACAGGGGGCGTGATGCACGGCTTTCATCACCCCCCTGCGACACTGGGATCCTCTAAGCCGGCAGTTCTGCCAGCCGAGGAGGTCCCGGCCCCGTGACATCACGCTGCTTACACCGTTCTCAAGCTGCAGGACCAGGACGCGCGGACTGTGCCTCATTAGGTAAGTAGGTTTTTTTATTTTTATTAGGTATGGGGGTGGCATATCACTGGCTACAGGGAGGGGCATATCACTGGCTACAGAGGGGGAGGGGCATATCACTGGCTACAGAGGGGGAGGGGCATATCACTGGCTACAGGGGGCATATCACTGGCTACAGGGGGGCATATCACTGGCTACAGAGGGGCATATCACTGGCTACAGGGGGCCATATCACTGGCTACAGGGGGGCATATCACTGGCTACAGAGGGGGCATATCACTGGCTACAGGGGGGCATATCACTGGCTACAGGGGGGGGGCATATCACTGGCTACAGAGGGGGCATATCACTGGCTACAGGGGGGGCATATCACTGGCTACAGAGGGGGCATATCACTGGCTACAGGGGGGCATATCACTGGCTACAGGGGGGGGCATATCACTGGCTACAGGGGGGGCATATCACTGGCTACAGGGGGGCCATATCACTGGCTACAGGGGGCATATCACTGGCTACAGGGGGGGCATATCACTGGCTACAGGGGGATATATCACTGGCTACAGGGGGGCCATATCACTGGCTACAGAGGGGCCATATCACTGGCTACAGGGGGGCATATCACTGGCTACAGGGGAGCATATCACTGGCTACAGGGGGAGCATATCACTGGCTACAGAGGGGCATATCACTGGCTACAGGGGCATATTATGTGGCTAGGGGGGCATATTACTGGCTAAAGGGTTCATATTACCGGCGAAACGGGGCATATTACCGGCTCAGGGGGGCATTTGACCGGCTAATGGGGCATATTACTGGCTAAGGGCGGCAGTAACCTGGCTACAGCGGGCTAATAACCTGACTACAAGGAGCATATTACTGGCTACAGGGGGCATATTACTGCCTAAAGGGGCAGTAACCTAGCTACAGAGGGCAGTAACCTGGCTAGAGGGGCTAATAACCTGGCTAGAGGGGGCAACTACTTGGCTAAAGGGGGCTACAACCTGGCTACAGTGGGCTACTACCTGGCTATAGGGGGCAAATATTTACCTACATGGGGGTAATTATTACCATTTGGGGCACTATAGATGGGGATTTTGTATAGAGATAGGGGGAGAACCTGAGTGGGGCCCCACTCAAGTTCCCCTACCTTCTCCTGCCATGTAAGGCCCAGCTCAAGGCTTCTCACCATGGCTCAAGGCTCCCCAAGCCGTGTGGGGCCTATTCAAGGGCCTCCTAGCCCCCAGTCTAGTGGGGCCCAACGGGATTGGTGTGAGGGGCCTTGAGCGGGGCTCCACATGTCTGCTTTGAAGGGACTGGAGTGATGCCCCACATGTAAGGTGTGAGGGGCCTTGAGGGGAGCCCCACGTGTCTGCTTTGATGGGACTGGAGTGGGACCCCACAGGTCTGGTGAGGGGCCTTGAGAGGGGCTCCACATGTCTGCTTTGAAGGGACTGGAGTGGGGCCCCACATGTCAGGTGTGAGGAGCCTTGAGCGGAGCTCCACATGTCTGCTTTGAAGGGACTGGAGTGGGGCCCCACAGGTCTCAGAGGCCTGGCATCACTGCTGTAAAAATAGGGGCTGGGGCTGCGAATCACAGCTGCTGCATAGCTTTACACATATCTTTGCACTTACTTCCAATCCTCTGCGCAGCCTGTGATTGAACAGCCCTCTCTCTTTCTCTCTGTTCTATCCCTCCCCTCTCTCCTTCTGGCTGTGTGATCCTCTGGGAAGAACTCACAGTTTTAATTTGTTGACATCCCTCCTGCCAGCCCAGCCAAAGGGATGAGGGGGCGCCGGCTGCTGCGCAGAGGAGAGGAAGTCAGTGAATCAATCTATGTAAAACTATACAGGATGCCCCCCCCCCCTCCTCTCCCTCGCCTGACAGTACATTACAGACAGTACAGGACAGCTCTCTCTCATTGCTGTGAAGCAAGGGTGTGGTACCTGCCGGCGGAGGCGGACTCCCCCTTGCTTCACAGGCTGGCCGGGCCCCATACACCAGTACTGCCTGTAGTGCCTTAACGGCAGCACTGATTCTAGGGACCAAATCTATAGCTACTTGGAAACATTGTCTGTTTCTCTTTTGACATATGCACATCACAAAATCACTCCTTTTTAAAAGCTGCCTTCCTGACAGTTATTTTCATAGACCCATAAACCCATTTGCCTCAAATTGTACTCCGGGTACTCCCATCGAAGCAAAGTAATGGAATATCACTATGGTCTGACCCCTGCGGTCCTCACCATTAACGAACAACACCACTGATTTCGCACTGTGTCCCTTGCACTGCTTTTCCCTGCTTACCAGAACCTTAGCCATGTACTGTGTATGGAACTGCAGTTTGGACACAGCCAGGGAGCTTATAGTCGCCCTGAGCAGCAAAAACCTGCATAGGATCGGTGGCGGTTCCATACGTCAGACCATTACCATTTATTAAAGCAACATGTTATCCCTTTATCTGAGGGAATAAGTATCACTTTGTAGACAATACAATAGTATATAGTATCAGAAACCAACACAGTGAAGGTGGAACACATAGGAATTCTACTCGGAGACCCACAGGAGACATCTTCTCTGACAGGAGTCTTTCATTTTTCTTCATCTAGTCCAGACCTCAATGGCAGTTTTTTGTGACCAATGCACATTTTGCTGCCTCAACTTCAAACTCGTTATAAGAAGCGTTGGCTCAAGTTTGCAAAAAAGTACGAAAAATGGATAATTGGAAACGGATGATTTGGAGTGATGAGATACAAGTCAATAGACCGGGCTCTAATGGGTGCAAATGGGTTTGGAAGAATCAAGGGAAAAGGGTGAATGGATTGAGAAATTCAAGAAACTGTCAGGTTCGGTGGAGTAAGCCTGATGATATGGGGTTGTTTCACAGCCAAAGATGTTGGCTACTTGCACAGGATCAATGTTGATCTCAATGCTGAGCTATATGTGAGTGTCCTAAAAGATGAGTTACTTCATATACTTAAGTACTATGGGTATGAAATGGACGACATAGTGTTCCAGGAGGACAACGACCTGAAGCATACATCAGGGTTGGAGTAGGAATGGTTTAATGAAAATGAAGTAGAGTTCCTGTATTGGCCTCCACAGTCCCAAGACCTCAACCCAATTGAACACTTGTGGGTAGAGTTGAAGAAGAAGCTGTATTTGTATCCAAGTCCAGTATGCACCAAAAATGGGAACATGTAGAAGGGACCTGGGATCAGATTTTGGTCAGGACATGCTTGAATCTCATCCAGAGCCCAGAAGGATTCAGGCAGTATTGAAAGCCAAAAGGTGGATTTACCAAATACTAACAAAATAATAAAAAATAACATTTTGGTTTTCAGGAGCAAAACAGTAACAATGCAGTTACATGACAAGAATCTGCAGAGCTAAACAGATGCTAAATACTTGCAAGTCAAATTTATGTATAAGATAGGTAAGATGATTGTCTATAAAATGATGGTAGCCTCATGTACAACGCATAGTGGATGGTGAGATGTGGAGCCTGAAAGTCAAAAGTTCAAAACATTGTTACCATTTTCCTTGTCAGTGTCTGTTCCACCTAAATAGCTTGATTATTGTGTCATAAGGTGATAAAAAGCCGGATGTTACCATTTTACTACAGTAGAGTTATCACTTAAACATGGACCATGTATGAGCGAGTCAGAAGTCGGAGGTTTGGGAAATTGAGGAGTCAATCGGGTCTTTGGCTTGCCGACTCTTATGGCAACTCAGTACTGTACTATATACTAATGTAATATAGAACCCTGTCAATTCATATTATATCACTTTTCTGGGAATCTGGAACAGAGTAATTACATTTATATTATTCCCTATAGAAAAAATGTATTCACTATTCAGCTTGTTTTATGGAACAAATTAATAATGAGAATCAAAGAACCACCTTAATATGGAAGTGCCTATATATTCTGGTGAACTATGTTTTGTTCAGTAGCACTTAGGGCGCTCCAGGTATCCTAGTCTTAGTACTGATGAAAATATGCACCTGTGTTTTGGCACTCTAATGGCCTTAAGTCTAAATTTTTTCTTAAAAACTACTGACCCATGTGCCTTTGCTTAAAAAAAAAAAAATCAGGGTAAAACTGGCCATAGACATAAAGAAATTCCACTCCACAGCCCTGCCATCCTGACATTGTAATGTACATGGACTTTAAATGTCAGTTATCACTTCCACCAATGCCATGACTGCTGCTGTCCACGGTGCTTCCATAACTGTACCTAGAGTTCTGTTCAATGCTTCCAAATACTCTTATTTCCAGAATAATAGTGCCTGAAGACAGAAATACAGATGACAGCATGAGCATAACTAGAAAATGGTGCACCCAATAGCACATTTTTGAACAATTACTGTAGACCCCTGACCAAACCCCAAAATTAAGATTCCAAACCAGACTTATAAATCAATTTAGGGCACAAAAATTCTGTGACTAAGGCATATACCAAAACATATACATTGGGTTTCAGAAGTATTCATACCCCTTGAACTGTTCCTCGTTTTTATACAATATAGCCACAAAATCCCCACCGTGAAACATGGTGGTGGCAGCATCATGCTGTGGGGATGCTTTGCTTCAGTAGGGTCTGGGAAACTGCTCAGAGTGGGAAGATGGATAGAGCTAAATACAGGGCAATCCTGGAGGAAAACCTGTTAGAGGCTGCAAAAGACTTGAGACTGGGGAGTAGATTCACCTTCCAGCAGGACAACGAAACATACAGCCAAAGCTACAATGGAATGGTTTACATTAAAGCATATTTATGTGTTAAAATTGCCCAGTCACAGTTCAGACATAAATCCCACTGATAATCTGTGACATGATTTGAAAATTGGTGTCCACAAATGTTCGCCAACCAGTCTCACTGAGCTAGAGCTATTTTGCATTGAAGAATGGGCAAAGCTTCCAGGTTCTACATGTGCAAAGCTGGTAGACACATAATCCTACAGACGTGCAGCTGTTATTGCAGCTAAAGGTGGTCCTACAAAGGCTGAATACATATGCACGCCAAACTTTTCAGTTTTTTAATTTGGAAAAGCACATATTTTCTTTACTCTTCACAAATACTTGCTACTTTGTGTGTCTCTTTCATATAAAATATCAATAAAATACATTGAAGTTTATGGTTGTAATGTTTGTGTAAGGGGTATGAATAATTTTGCAGCCCACTGTAAGTGATTATATACTATTTCAGGACCTGTAAGCAAGTTGCATTTTTGGATTGGATATTTCAGATTGTTCTTACATTGGATTTTCACTTTTCACAGTTAGGCTATGTTCACACGGCTGATTCACACCGTAATTGTGGGATGGATTTCTCCCGCAACTACGGCGTGTGTACGGGGCCGGGGGGCGGCAATTCGCCAGCCCCATAGACTTTCATTATCCACGGCGCGTATCTTGCCAGGATAATGTGCATGTCACTTTCTCCCCGCTCGCCGTATTTAGCAGGGAGAGGAGACGGAATCCATAGTTCTCTATAAGAACTGTGGATTACCGTAATGACAGGGATGGATTTCAGCCGTATTTGCGCGCAGTATGGCGCGCAATACACACTGAAATCCGTCCCAAAATCAGCCATGTGAACATAGCCTAAAAGTCATGTTTTATTTCCAACATAGCTAGGACTGAATGCTGGATCACATGCTATTTCTTCTAAAGCTTGAGCTGTCAGACTCTGGTCCATCCCCTTGCACAAAATGCCAGAAGGTTTTAGACAAGTTGAAGTCAGGTGAGCTGGCACTGTTGCTTTTCACATTAGACCTCAAAAGTAATTCAGACTCCTGACATCTAAATTATTCAGAAACTAGAACAGACCCCCCGCCCACTTTACATTATAAAATCCAGTTTATAAATATCAGAAGTCTTATACAGATCGTAAAATGCCAAAATTATCATTAAACGCTATCATTTAACGTCTTAAACTATACCAAGTACTTCTTTTTTTATTAAGTAAGCAATCAAAATTTGATGCATTCATGCTTAGAAGATAAAAGACAGATCAGACAATGTCTCATGAGAGAACACTCGGAATTCCATGCAGATTTTTCCCCATTATTGACAGGAAAATGCCACACTATAATAAAAATGGTAGCTAACGAGCTCTCGCAGGTCTGTAAGCTTTAAAGGAGTTGTCCTACCACAGACACTTAACTAGCCATAGGATAGCAAATAAATGCCTTATTGTTGTGTGTTCCACCATTGCTAAAATGGAGGTCCCAAATCCTCAGTCCTATCTCATTGAGTTTGTGCAGCAAGCAAGTCTTTGAACAAAGTATTTGCTGAACATGCACAGTGTGGCTCCATTTAATGGCTGTGGGACTGGCAAAGATAGCCAAGAACTATACAAATTATAGAGAGATAAATAGAATGAATCTTTATGGTGGACCAACCCCTTTAAGGCTGCTGCTACAATGCCACTTGATTGTGTGCGCAGCGGCAGGCAGCAGCAAGGGGCTAATGTGAATGGTAGGAATCCCTGTGTCGTTGAAGAGCTGGAGGCTAGGTTGGAAGATACTGGCCTGCTGTTGCATCAAGATGTCATCTATAACAAAGGAGTATAAGATAAATCCCTGTTTAGGGGTATAGCAGGAGATTCACTTTGTCCCTGGTGGGTCAGTCTGAGTCTGCAACCCAGTTGGTGGAAAAACCATAAAAAATAAGAACTGTACCAGTCAGCAGTTATTTAGTTTCAGATCATCCTGTGACTGTGTAGATTAGTTTTGATAAAACCAGTATACAGTCAAATCTCAGTACTTAGCGACCTCAGGACTCCAATTCGGTATTCAACACATACCACCAGGTAAGAACCATCTAGATATTTAACCTAAGCCTGGCACTTAACACGTTGCAGTCCCGGAAGTGTATGCACTCTCTGGCAGTTAGTATCGCTCTAGCGCTCTCACACAGTGCCAGTACACAATTGTTTCATGCTCTGTAACATTCAGCACTGCTCATTCTGCATTCAATAATAGTGTAATAAGATGCCCTTTTTAAGTGGCAGTCATCTTGATGTGCCCTGTGCGGTCAAGCAACTCAGTACTGTACTGTATACTAATGTAATATACAACCCTGTCAATTCATATTATATCACTTTTCTGGGAATCTGGAACAGAGTAATTCAATTTGTATTATTCCCTATGGAAAAAATTTATTCAGTACTCAACCTGCTTTCTGGAACAAATTAATAATGAGAATCAAGGAACCACTGTAACATGGAAGTGCCTATGTTTTGTTCAGTAGTCCTTAGGGAGCTCCATGTATCCTAGTCTTAGTACTGATGAAAATATGCATCTGTGTTTTGGCACTCTGATGGCCATAAGGCTATGTTCACATGACGTAATTGCGGCGGGTACAGTATGGCTGCAGTTACACCGGGTGCTTTGGGAGTCGCGCTGATCAGCGTGTACTCCCACAGCGCGGGGTGCCGGCAGCATGCCGGCCCCATAGACATGCATTACTCGCGGCCTGTATTCGCCGCAAGTGATTGACATGTCACTTATCTCCCCGCAGGTACAATACGATCGTATTGTATGATGGGGGAGAGGAGGTGTAATCCATAGTTCTCTATGAGAACTATGGATTACGGTAATTTCGGCATGCATCTCGCTCGTATTAGAGAGCAAATACGCGGCGAAATGCGTGCCGAAATTAGCCTGTGTGAACATAGCCCACGTCTAAATTTTTCTTAAAAACTACCGACCATGTGCCTTTGCTAAAAAAAAATCAGGGTAAAACTGCTGCCAATTTTTGGTCTTTGGTGCCTTTTGGTAGGGGAAAGAAAGACTGAATGTGTTACATTTCTAGCTAATTCAGGAAAACTGCTTAAGGTTTAGGCATAGAGGTAACAATACAAATGGCTTTATCCTTAAGAACCAGGCATGTTTTTTTTAATACATTAGTCAATAGATTTTACTTTAGTCATGAAATAAGAGCGTTTTTATGTGTTCTGAAATGCACACAGGTGTCTATGGTTACCTGCATACCAGACAGACATCTGATTAGCTGAGAGCACGGACATCTGTTATCTGACAGACTAAGATCAAAACAAACTAATTATATCTAACAAGATTAGCTTCACTAAATAAAAGGTATATGTGCTGTGAGGACTGAAAAGCATGGATTTATCTGTAATCTTGTTAGAGATAATCTCCTGCACTGTCAGACTAACGACTTGCTAGAAGTTGAATTTTCTGATCACTGCTCTAGAACCACCCACAGCCTGAGGAAACAGTGTAAGTGCAAAACTGCTACAACTTAGTGAAACAGCATGGTGAGAAAACCCCTTAAATGACCAACTACATTTTTTAGTTTTTGCTTCTCGGCATTTCAACAGTATTATCTTTTTAATTTTTTAAGTGACACAGTTGTATGAGGGCTTGTTTTACGTGGGAGAAGTTGTGTTTTTTGAAGGCATAAAAGTTTAAAAATAAATTACTGCCTAGAACTGCCGTAGCGAAGGTATAAATCTATAGCTTTCTATAGTGCGCCCCGCCTCCAGCAAGTCCCCTGAAATCAGGCACATTACCAAGTGCTGCTTGCGCTATGTAATGCGCCTGATAATGGTGTTCGGGAAGCTTTGTAGTAATGTGAACGGGGTTGCGCCTGATGTCGGGCTGATAATACGCCAGACTTTTGGCGCAGCCCCGTTCATACATGTCCCCCAAAGTATTTTTCTGCATTTGTTTTTTTTTTTTAATACCATTCAAATTTCAAATTAATTAACCTGTTAGATTCATTCTACAGGTTATTATTATCATGTAGATACCTAAGATGTGTAGTTTATTTTTTATTAAATATTTTTATTTTATTTATTTATTTTTTCTACACTTTGTTTTTTTTTACTTTTAATCTCATTAAGATATAGCTATTAACTTTTTTTTACATTTAGCAATGTATCAGCATACACCTGTATAATAATACATTACACTCTGTGTCAGTATGACACAGGCTGCAGTCAGGGCAGCACACAGTGTGCCCTGACTGCAGGCTTCCTTTACAGATGTTCCTGGGGCTCCTCTAGGTCCCCAGGGCTGACTGTAAAGACATTCCACAGATTCTATTGGATCATCGGGAGTCCCGACGACCTGATGGAGCATGGGAAACCCTTTAGTTTATGCCGCTGTCAAAAGGGCCGATCACACGGCTTATTTCAGGGCCGGATTGCTGCTGTATTGCGCCGTACTGCGCTGCAATACGGCTGGAATCCGTCCCAGCCATTACGGTAATCCACAGTTCTCATAGAGAACTATGGATTCCGTCTCTCCTCCCCGCTCGACGAATCAGCCGGACAGGGAGAAAGTGACATGTTCATTTTCCCGGCGGAATACGCGCCGTGGATAATGAAAGTCTATGGGGCCGGCGGACAGCACCCAGCCCTTTATTCAAGCCGTATTGCGGGCGAAATCCGTCCCGCAATTACGACTTGAATAAGCCGTGTGAACCGGGCCAAAGGGTTAAAAACCGGGGATCGGTGGTTTCCTTTGCTCCCCAATGTTTACAGAGACTGCTCTAGGAACAGAGCTGTTAACTACAAATCTGTTAATAGCGCAGTTACGGTGCTGGGAGCCGCAAACCCCCCTGTCTACAGCTATGCCGAAAGACGGTGGATGGTTATTAGGGGGTTAAACAAGTGTTTTCGTCTACCACTTACTGATAGAACATGCCATTAATTTGTGATAAATAGGTCTTACCTCCGGGACCCACACTTATCTTGGGAATAGATCCCCAAAAGTCTCGGTACAAAATGAAGAGTCGATCACACATGTGCACTTTCCATTCTGTTCTAAGTTAGAATTGCACTTATCACACTTTGATGGCAAATCCTATCGCTATTCCTATAACGTGCAAGATGGGAACACTCCTTTTTAGCTATAATACAGTTACCTTTTAGCATTTGTATTCTTATCTCTTTGTGAGCATACATGTTCACAAAGGATTTGTGCAGAGTAGCTATACCTTGTAGATTGTAAGCCTTCATAGGTAGGATCCTTTCTCCCTCTCAACCTTGTTGCCACTCTATTTTATTTGGTCCTATATTATGTATGTAAACCCCCATTTAATTTAAAGTACCCTGAAATTAATAGCACTTTAAAATAAATAATAACATAACTGTGGTGGCTCACAGATGCCTTAGGTCGATGGCCAGAGTGTAATAAAAATTGTGTGGCCACAAAAATTAAAAATATATTTTTATATTTAATTTTTTTATTTATTTTTATATTTAATTATAAAAACAATGCAAAACAAAAAAAATGTCCTTGATTTCTTATATAATGATCCTTGCAGCTGAATGGGTTAACTTGGATTGCAGCTTGCCTGTAGCTAGGAGTGGAACAGACTGTGCTGTTGCTTTGCAGTTCTGTAATGCTTGTCTCTCTCTCCCTCTCTTTGCTAACAGCACATACATTTCCAGCTGACTAACTGCTGAATGAACTGATCTGAAAATAAGCATGCTTTCCTTTAAATTTTAGCTGTCAGCTTCCATTACATTGCTTACAGTAGTACATTTTATCCCAACCACGTGAAAGCAATGTAAAGGCAAGAAAGTGTAATGTCAGAACACCAGGGTTACCGGGGCTATACTTAGATCAGGCTCAAATTATATGTAAAATCCTGTGGTCTTGTAAAGATTGCATGCAATCACTGTTCTGAATGTTAATCTTCAGCCTGCTTGAATTCCTGTGTAAATCCAAAATATAAAAAAAAAAACTGTTTCATGCTGGTGCAAAGATTGACAGATTGATGTTGTGAGAATAATATGATTCAGAATAGGCGTTTCACGATATGAGAGACTTGATATTTTCATCAGTAGCAGCTCACCCTTATCTTATTGCATGTAAAGATACCCATTGTTATATTTTCTCATTCTATATCATTTAATTCCATGTGATTATTTATATAGTTGATATAGTGGTAGCATATTCCACAGAATTGCAGAGATTACACACCTAGATCAGTACTCAAAACCCGTCTGTCAATACTTACTGATTTGTGGAGTACCCAAAGGAAACCAGTACAATGGTCTTTAAAGGGGTTGTCCAGTAAAAAAAATATATTTTATTGGGTCCAGGATGGTCCAAAATTGTTTTTTTAAAAATGTAAAACTTACCAAGGTGTCCCCTGTTGCTCCCTTCACCAGTCACTTCTCTCTATTTCCGGGTTCTCGACTACAGCTCGTTGCCCATACAATTGTGTTGTATGGGAAGACGACAAGAAAACTAAAAGCACTGGTGTATTATACAACATATTGTATAATCTGCCGGCGGCAGAAGAAGAGCAGAGAAAAGACGAGACAAGCTGTGGAGACTTCAGTCTCTACTATTGTCCTCTATGGGGGCCGCAAGAATAATCGTATTTTCGGCGCTTTATAAACACTAAAAGTTCCGAAAATATGATCATAAAGCTGTGCAGTGTAGACACAGCCTTAGGGTGAGTTCACACTGCATCTTTGCGGGCCATATTTCTAAAACACCCGGCGTATAGCGGTGCGCACAGGAATGCGCCACTATATGCTGTGTGAACTCACCCTAAGGCTTGTGTCACATCAATAGTTCTGTAATTATTGAGAGCTCATTATCCAAGAAGTTACTGTATGCTACCAGTAAACTAACTCTTGTCTCTGTGTCATTCTTTAGTAATAATATACTAGTCCTGTGTCTAATTTTGTAACATGTTAGATTAATGGGACATAGCCAGCCAATTATGCTGTGTTAGTAGCTGAAACAATTATGTAGCCTGCCATATATGAGATTTAGAAGAGAAACCCTGCCTCACATTGACCTATAAGATTTACAATGAGGGGCTTTTTTTCCTCTCATGATATATTATTGCTGTCATTATAATATCTAAATACTTAACCTAGGGTTATGTAGATTAAGTGCAGGGGCGTAACCAGGATTCATGGATCCCCATAGCTAACTTGGATTGGGCCCCACCATCTAATGATAATAAACCATAAAAGCAGCATAAATAGTAATGATTAAGGTATAAATAATGCTGTCATATATCAAGGAGCACAAATAGTTGTGCTAGCGAGCAGAGAACCACCAACTACTTTTCCCTACAAAAAGGAACAATGTTATTGTACCAGAGTGGGCCCCCCTCAACCTCTGGGCCCCATAGCAGTCGCTATGTCTGCTATGGCTGTAGTTACGCCTATGCTTAAGTGATAAGCCATGCTAATATTTGGCAGGTTTTCTGCAGATTTTCAGTGCCAGTTATGGAACATCAAAAGCAGAGAACAGTACAACAAGAGGATTTTGCTGTGGTGCCATCAGAAAGTATGAAGTGCATAGTAAAATTCATGTTAAAGGGGTTTTGCCACAAAGTAAAATTGACATGGGAAGCTTGCAAATTAAACAATAAACATTTTTACCATTCATCATTATTAAAAATTCTGTGGCATTTTTGTTTTAGCTGCTAGTTTAGTGATCCTTAATGTACATCTTGTCTTCACAGGATACGACCAGTGATGAGAGCTCCTCAGTATTGGCCCCACATACTCAAGCATCACCTCTCCTCTCAATCAGCTACTGTCAGTCTGTTCCATGCTTAGTAATCACACACACTCACTGCTGAGCGAGTGTACGACTTCATGTGCTGTCATTCTACTCTTGTCCTCTGTATTCCTTAGTAATTAGTCAAATAGTACAAATAAATGCAAGGAATCCTCAAGGAGGTATGTGCATTGAGAAAAAAAATCCAAGAGTTTGGTTCCTACAGGGATTTGAAGCTAGAACAGCTATGCTGAAAGGCAGAAGTGATAACCATTCAGCTACATTGTAGGTACTCACCGCTCTTTACATAAACAGACCTTTGTTTGAGTACAGTGAGCACGCTGTGGGAAAAGGCATGGAGATGTCAAGCCTGCTGGGTTACATGCTATGTAGTTCAGACAAATCGTACATGCACCCCTTTGAGCACATTGAGAGCTGAAGCTGGACAAACCAGGCATGAAATGCCTTTGTGGTAAAACCCCTTTAAATATAGACTAAACCACACTTACATGTAGTGGGCAATAGTCACACAAGTAAAACTGTGGTAATCCCAGCAAATTCTTAGTCATTGGTCAATGTGTGTGCGCATGGTTTCATTCGCATGTAATAATTGCAGTTGAAGTTGAAACAGACGTATGTCGGGAAGTGTACGATATTAGAAGTGAAATGCCCTCATCAGATCAAACTTAACTGAGATGTTTTGATCATCTTCCTTCTCCCCCTTTTTTTTCTCACTTTCTTTATATGTCTAGCTTTGTTAGTCTTAGCTTATTTCTTTACTGAAAGTAATGCTGCTTGATCAACATTACATCAATGTAACTTTAATTAATGAAGAGGAGTCAGTTTTTTTTAGGTTGACAACACTGTTAATCTCCATGAAAAGATGTTGATTTCTAATGTGGCTTTGTTTTGTGAAGCCACACTAGAATGCAGTTGTAGTCTGTACATCTATAATAGCATTCAAATGCTTTAATTGTATTTTTTTCTTTATAAAAAAAAATGTATTCAATAAATACACAGTGAAACAAAACATAAAAAGTCATATGTCCATTGCGTTTAATAAAGGGTGGGGCGAACACGTGGATGAGTGGGAAGGGTACCGGTGATTTTAAAATGTCTTTTTTAGAGGATTTTCCATGAAACACCTTTTTGTCATATATTTTGAAGGAGCCATTTATGTACCATTTATGTAGAAATTAAAGGGGTTGTTCTGGTGGAAAAAATCATATAATGCTCCAGGGGCCACATTAAAACCAAAAAAACTTACATTCACCTACCTCCAGTTTTTTGGTGTGTTAATGGGGCAAAATATCACAGATACTGCTTATATTCCAACAGTCAGAAAACCAGCCCATATAAAGTGAGCTCACAGAATTATAGCACAAAAAACGGGCCTTACTCCTAAAATATAACCTTCACCTTTGTTAGGTATTAGATGAGGGATCGGTAATGCTGAATTCCTATTTAGGATTTTGCAGCAACAGACGATGGAAATAATGGTGAACAACTAACCGTGAGTAAATATCCCTAGTACACTGTTTGTTTTAAGCTCTAACTGATGGTAATTATCTTAGAATGTCTTGGAAATACCTGTGTATCTATGTAACCATATAAGAACAGTGGTTCCAGTCTTATTAGAGGTGTCTTATTATAAACATGTATAGGAGTAATTTGGCTATATGTTTTAAGTGATTTAATTAAAGGTTTTATCTTGGTTTTAATGGGGTCCCTAGAACATTATATGATTTTTTTTTATATGACAAGGACAATCCATTTAAAAAAATATATATTTTTCTGGTCTCTAGGAGCGGCTGATGCTTTTATAGGAGGTGGACAATCCCTTAAAGATGTGTATGAAAGAGATGGGTATAGGTAATTTTAAAAATTTCAATATGAATACATAAGTGTTACTGTAATTTCATCGTAAGTAATTGTCAAATCCTTTTTTAAACCCTCTACGGCTCACCAGCTCCTGGGCGGTTATTCCAAAAATTCACTCTTATGTACCACAGGATTGGTTTATTATAGCCAAAAAATGGTCTGCATAAAACAAACAATGCCGAAATATCCGATGTATTATAACATCAATTATCAAACCCCAAATTAAACCCCTGTGAGAATGTAGCATCATGTAAATTGTCTTTTTAATGAGCTCAATCGGTATTACTTGCTGCCAGAACATGTGTCTACAGAAGCTGCCTCATTTTGCTCCATAAGCATACCTCTGTCTTTTCTAGAGGAGCATATGGCAAGAAATGTATACATAAATACTTACAAAAAACCAAGAAACAATAGCAGGATATACGTGGTTTCCCATATTAGAGTCAATTGACTTCACCCTAAATAATAGAATTCTGTGCTTAGATCTATTGCATGTATAACATTTTCCATGTGCCTGTTTTAGTCTAATTTTCAGCTTCTGTTTTTCTGTAGACGTGATTACAACTTTGCATTTGTCTGGGCTTCAGTATCCCTCCCCTTCTCCAGCTCTGCCTCCTGGGAATAAGTGCTGTTGACTTTGGCTGTCAGCTTTCTGCAGTCAGAGCCTTTGCTCAATTCTCCAGTACAAGAGAGAGAGCTCCGGCTCCCTTTCTCGCCTTGCTGACATTAGTAAACCAATCCGATCAGTAAGTGCAGGAACTTCTAATCCCTTCCTGTTACCAGATATCCTAAAGGCTCAGCTGCCGCCTTATAATATTAGGAATTTGTGTTTGCATTGGAAGCAATACTGCAATCCAGGGAGGTGTGTAATGTGCTGCCACATAATATATGAAAGGACTAGCAGCACTGTCGGTATACACAGCTCAGACATCTTAACCATTAAAATTAAGATCTACTTTCATCGTATGTAGAATCTCAAGTTATAAGGATAGCACACAGTGCTTATTAGAAATAGTGGAGTCATTGTCGGGGGCATTAAAGGGGTTGTCTCATCTCAAAGGTTCATAGGATGCATGAATGAAATAATGCTGCTTTGCTCTGTCACTTCCTGGTCAAGCTATCTGTAATTAGCATATGAGCTCCGTGTATTCAGACGTCTGCTAATTAGATAAATCTCATGCAGCCAGGACCAGGGACGCTTATGAGTTAAAGTAAACAGCAGTAATTACTGGCTTTTGTCTGAAAGATCAGATAACAAACAAGCTCTCACTGTCCGAAGTTGTGAGCTGTTGCACCTGTGTGATGAAGTCACTCCCTGCTATCAGATAGAACAAACAGCAGGTGGGGTAGAAGTACACAGGTCGGTCACTTGGGGAACCAGAGAGAACACAGAAAGCGTTAAAATCACTTGTCGCTCCTTAACAAAAAAAAATTAACAATGTAATATATTTGGAAAACATCTTTATTTAGTGTTCCCAACATGTTGAAAGCTAATCTTTGTAGCGAGACAACCCCTTTAAGCATTTATAATACACTATGATAGCTTCATGATATGAGCTCATAGCAAAAAACAAAATGATCAGCACATCTAAAACAATCTTTAAGAAAATTATGTAGGTGCACGCTGATGTGGTAGCAAACACAAAAACGTATCGGCAGCACACTACAAATGCTAAGAGACAGCTAAACAATGAATGTATGAATTATTTCAAAATGCATGTCTGCCACTTTATTGATACATGAAAATTTGAGGTTCTAAACGCACATTTTTGTGAGAAACTGTGAGAGCCTACAAGAAGGTGATCTCCGTTCAGATGGGGCTCTACACTATAGCATCCTTAAAGTTGAATACAGGAGGTAGAAAAAAAGACATTGACCGCACATCCCCTTACCACACGTTAATTTATTGCTTCTCAGCAAAAATATTTTCAGAAAATGAACATGAGGTTCTTAGTATACTTTTTAATCAAATGGTATAAACTCACTTGCCACTTCCTTAGAGTTGAGGTCACCCTGTTGTTGTTGGACGGCCCCTCACAATTTTGATCATATATTTATTGTTTGACTGTCTCTAAGGGCCACATGTATGAAAGCTGTCTAGGTCTAAAATTCACTGTGTTGCCCATCGCAACCAATCAACCAACTTACATTTTTCTGGAGCACTATATGAAATGAAAGGGGCGCTCTGATTGGTTGCGATGGGCAACAAAGTGAATTTTAGACCTAGACAGTTTTCATACATGTGGCCCTAAGTGTTTGTAGAAAGCTGCTGATATGTCTTTGTGCTTGCATTGTTTGCAGCCAAGTCAGCGTGCATCTACATTATTTTCTTTAAGATTGTTTTGGATGTGCTGATCATTTTTTTTTTTTGGGTTTCCTTGCGTGAGGGAGTGGTATCCTCCATCTTGGTCGTGCACTCGACTGTTTTCAACCAGAGCAGAGTGTAGCTGGTACCTTCATGACCTGAAAGTATACTGGCTTGATAAGGCAACAAGCAAAGTGAGAATGCTATAGTGTAGGTCATCATCTGGACTGCGGTCACCTTGTCATTGGTGTATGGGTCGTCACAGTTTTGATAAAAAGTATGCACAAAGAACCTAAAATTTTCAAGTATTTAAAAGTGGCAGAAATGCATATTGCTGTTTTTTTTAACGTATGAGCATATGGCAATGAACAAGGCAAAGAGGTCTTTATGAATTATCATTGCCTCGGCAGGTCACACCTTAGAAAAGTTTTCCATTTTGCACAACTGTAATGCATGGTCTTCTATGTGTTGATCTTCAGAATTTACCAAATACAGTTTTTTCTTTTTTAATATGGCCATAGATATTGAGCTGTTGACATGTTTTCAGTTAAATTGTGTAATAGAGGCGAAGCACTGCAGGGGAGCTAAACACTTGCTGCCCGGTTGCATTGCAGATTACAGCTGATTGTTAGGGGTTGCAGAAGCAAAACAACCTGTGCCT
The DNA here is from genome assembly GCA_025379985.1 of Phyllomedusa bahiana. Taxonomy (NCBI): domain Eukaryota; kingdom Metazoa; phylum Chordata; class Amphibia; order Anura; family Hylidae; genus Phyllomedusa; species Phyllomedusa bahiana. The sequence continues at coordinate 94,028 of JAODAL010006643.1, forward strand.
GGTATGGAATCCCCATTTACCCTATGTTAAAAGCAGCCCAGCTTTATCTGTGTGTATGGTGTCTTGCCTTACATAGGTCTCCAGCAGTACAGTTAAAGAGGTGTTCTTGTTTCATTGATTAGCTTTAAACATGTAGGCATGGAAATGTAAACATGAAAATGAAGATTATTATCAAATACATTGCTCTTCCAATTTTGCTTTATTTGAGAGTTAGAACAGTTCTCATCTCTTGCTTGTTTACACAAGTTCCCGTAGGTTGACAACTTCCTCTTTCTATTTTAGGAGCAGTGACCAGGCTAGTAATGTCATTCCCTGCTGTGTCTTACTAGCAGCACAGAGCTTGCTTTTCACTCTCTGATGTTATCTTTTAACCCTTTAATTACTAAACGAACAAAGATCAGGAGCTTTATGCTGTGCTTTCAAGGTTGCAGAATGATGCTTATCTTTTTATTTAACAACACAAATGATTTCATGGAGCCTGCTCTTCACCGCCAGCTTCAGGTTCCCACTTCATGGTTAGGCTATTAGGCAATTCTTTTTTTAATCATAAGATTTTTATTTTGTTTTTAATCTTAGAAAAGAAGAAACAAAACAGGTCATAACAGTGACCAATAAACAAATAAAAAAGCCATGATGAGCCATAAATAAGACATTTCAGAATCATAAAACTGGCTATGGGCAATTCTGTAGCAGTGATTGGCATATCAGCTCTGCTATTCTAATAGCAGATAGCTCAATATGTTGAGCTTGTTAGAAGGACAGAGAGAGATGGTCGGTAAGCTAGGGAAGCTTGTGTGCACAAGTAGAAGATAAGAAACTGCTTTAGCTCTCAATGGAAACAAAATCAAAACCACACAGTATTTGGTAAGAGTCTTTGTTTAACTTTTCATACATGTTAAAAGCTATCACATGGGAATACTCCTTTAATGTAGAAGAGTCGCTCTGCTGGTCTTGGCAGCTTCCTCTCTTGACAAATACAGCTTTGCTAGCTTACATTTATGACCAGACATCCTGCTTGGAGAGTGTCCTTTTATTTTCACAACCCTTTCATCACCAATGTCCCTATTGCACAGGGGTGCACAACATTTTCTGGTTCAAGAGCCACCAAGAGTCACATTATACCTCTCCCAGGGGTCGTAGTAAATCTTAGCGGGGTACCCCGGTCTGAGACCTTTATGGCACTTTAATTGTTAATACCCAAAATATCTGAGAGGTCTTGGTTCCTTTTTGGAACTTCCAGAGATCAGAATGGGGGTCCCCTGCTCGATACTCCAGATGTTGTAGTTTTCGGGAGTTACAGAAGTGACTGTTTCACAACTATAACTAGATAGAATAGCACAACAGTTTTCACTGATTTGCTTATCTTGGTTGCTGAGAGCATCATATAAAGCCATATAGTGCCCTCCATAATGGTGTCAGCCATAGAGTCCTCACCATTACAGTGCCTGCCTCACAGTGCCCACCATAACAATTGCATTAACTGAATGCAATATTACTTTTGAAATGACAGAGACAAAGCATGCTTGTGTGCAGATGGCTGGGAGTCGCATAGAGGGGCCCTGGGGCCTGCATTTGGCCCCTGGATGCATTTTGTGCACCCCTGCTCTAACAAGCCCAGATATGAATAGAAGCTGGCTGAGTTGAAATGTCATTCACTGCTATAAAACCACCCACAGCCTGCACAGGAAGTTGGAGCCTTAAGCAAGGGGAAGAGAGCATGTTCTGAAAAAATGGTTATAATGGTTAAGCTGTCTTTAAATCCCCTGCCACTAAAAATAATGTGATGACTCACTTTATCCGTTATCGGTTCCAAGCTATACGGCAAAGTTGACAATTGCGACAGATCTAATGGTCAGTATGAAAACTGGATTTTTAAGATTTGTTTGTGTGGATAGTCACAAACAAAATACAACAATTTTTTTTTAATTTGTATAATAAAAACCTTTGACTTTATGATGACAAGTTTCCTTTATGATACACTCCTGCTGACTAGGAAACAGTTGCGGGGGGGCTCAGGAGGGATGACAGTTGCTGAAGGTCAGACTGACGGGGGGACAGAGAATGGAGGGGTCAGAGTGCGGGGTGACAGTGACTGAGGTGGATTAGAGTGGAGAGTGATAGTTGCTGGGGATGAAAGTGGGAGTGACAGTGGTTGTGGGGGGTCAGAATGGGGGAAATCATTGGCTGTTGGAATAAGAGTGGTGGGTGACATTGGCTGGGATGGATCAGAGTGAGGAGGATCTGAGAAGAGGGAGTGGGGCCTGATACTGCTCTCTGCAGGCATCAGGGCATACCACAGCCTGCCTGGGACAGCAAGACACAGTGCCAAATTCAGAACCATCCCTCTGAAATCAGGATGGCTGGGATGTATGGTTTACCAGGGACGAGCTGCAAGGAAAAGAGGGATGGGGCTTCTCACGTGACATGTTGTAAGTGGGCCTGGTACAAAATCACCATGTACCCAATGTTTAAAGTGGCCCAGCCTTGTCTACTTGTATAGTGTCTTGCCTTACATACCAGTAGATCTCCATCAGCACTATTAAGCGGTCATTCAATCCTCTACTATCTAAATATAATGTGATGACTCATCTGTCGTAATCTATACAGCAAAATTGACAAGCGATCTACAGGGATCAATAGATAGCTACTGTAAGGGTATGTTCACACGTCGTCTTGTCTCCGTATGAACATACACTTTTCTGATGCGTCTCTGGGTCCACATGAGAGATCGTCGCTGCGTGTTTCCATCGCGCCTGTCGGGTCCGTCTTTCAGATGCGATCCAAGAAATGACATGCAATTCTTGGATCGCATCTGAAAGATGGACCCAACAGGTGAGATGCAAACACGCAGCGGCGATCTCTTATGTGAACGCCGCTGCGTGTCTGTCATTGCCGGCAGTGATATACTCACTGCTAATTGTTAGATGCGTCTCTGGGTCCATTCAGATGGAACCCAGAGATGCATCAGAAAAGTGTATGTTCATTCGGAGGCAAGACGCCGTGTGCTAATGCTCAGCATAAAAATTGGAACTTTAAGTTTTTTTTATGTGGATAGTCACATAGAAAATACAATACATTTTTTTCAATGTAATAAAAATCTGTCATTTCTATTTTAAAGTGTTTTTTTTATTACTCCTGGTGGCGGGGGGATTAAATATTAATAAGTTAAATATTTTTCTCACTAGTTGTCCTGTAACACCATTTTATTCATTACTCAGTGTTTGGATGAAATGTTTTTTATGTGATTGCCACTAGAGTGTCAGATTAATTTCAATTAAAATGGTAGCAATTATTGTCAACTAAAAATGGTTGCTACGAGTCATTTACACGCAGCAATTATTTCTAGATGAGGTTGGAATTAATCAAATCACACTCAAAACTGTGCAGTGTAAACCCGTCCTTTCTTACCACCTCTGTGCGAGAGGTTATCACACAGCTTCCCTGTCATCACTGTGACTGCTCCGCATCTCTGATTCTATAATTACACCATCTTCTCAGTTTAATCATATGCAACCCTGCCTGAACCTTTTTCTGCACCTAATCCAGGATTGTTACATCAATGTTCCGTTACTGATATATTTACATCAATGGAAACAAGCTGGTAATTGTAAAAGATCATAGAAGGAATTCAGTGGTTTCTACAAATTATTGTGTGAGTGATAAATATTATTATTGTACTGTTTGCAATGATAACAAATTGTCTTCAAGACATGAAGAATCTCTGTGCTGTCCCATGTCGGGAATATAATGTACCCATATATTATAAAGTTATAACAGCGGGGCCAGATGTTGGTACGTACAGTAGCACTGTGGATGTGGTGGGCTGACATTTCAAAGCTGCCTATCCCACTGGGCTGCCTGCATCAGGGAGTCTTTGTATCCTGCACAATGTTAAGCGCCAGGATCAAATTAGCAGCGTGCGTCTTAAACAATGCAATGAAAAGACTATAATCTTATTGATGGGCATGCACAGAAGAAAATAAATCAGAAATTGATGCAGCACAGCAGGAATGTTTTATTCATACCCATTATATTAGATGTACAACGTCTGCTGCTATAAAAGAAAAACACTCAAACTATTATAGAAATTTAACCTTTGGGCTTCATTCGTTTTTCTTTTTTGTAAAAAATCCCATGAATTTCTTGCATTTTCAAATGTTTTCTGGGTGGCCTTTTATTTATTCCGACAATTATACCATAAATGCATAAAAGATCGTGTATCCCACTAATGCTGTTAAAATATAAGATTGATTTAAGGGGTTTTGCCACAATCTTATTTCATACCTTCTGCATCCAGTTCTTCAGCTCTGTGTGCTCAGAAGGGGGCGTGTGTGATTTGTTTGAATTGCATATCATGTGAAAGAAAGGTCTGTTTCTGTACAGAATTGTAAGTAGCTACACTGTAGCTCAGAGGTAACATTTTTACTTTACAGCACAAGGGTCCTTGGTTCAAATCCCTGCAGGAACTTTACCTCTGGATTTTTCCTCTTTATCAATACACATACCTCATTGAGGGCTCTTTTTTATTTGCACTGTTTGACTTATTACTAAGTAGTCCAAAGGACAGGAGTAGAATGACAGTACCCGGGGTTTGAACACTCAGTAGCTACCTAAGAAGAGAGGTGATGTCTGAGCATGTGCGACCAGAACTGAGGAGCTCACAGCCCTGGTCGTATCCCCTGGAGATGAGCTGTAAACAATGGATCACTAAAGGAGCAGCTAAAACAATAACGTTGCAGAATTTTTAATAAAGATGAATGTTGAAAATGTTTATTAATTTTTAAACTTCCCACGTCAATTTTACTTAATGGCAAAACCCCTTTAATTATTGATTTAAAAAGATTTACTCTATTAAATCCCTAAAAACAAACAAACAAAAGAACAAAATAAATGCACCAAAACCTACCTATACTGGGCCCCCACCCGACAAGGGCGACTCCATTCAAGAACCTCCCCCTGATCCGGAAGCCCTATTTACACCCTACCAGGAGATACAAATATCTAAACTTTAGGGGCAGTAATATCTGGATTATGCAATTAATCCGAATGATATAACAAACAGATATCAATAGTTGCAACCACCCAGATAGAAATGTCAAGTAAATATTAATACAATATCTACATATTATTACTGAATTTATGAAAGAAAACCTGCACCTAGAAAAAGATAACATGCAATATACATCAGTATGAAAACCACTTCCCAAAAATGCATTGAAGGATAAAAATTGCACCTAAAAAGGAAAAATATGTAACTCCAAGTAACTCCAAAGTAAGTGCCCTAGAATTCAGGATGGACCACTCAAGACTGTCCTGTTGAGATTTCTCTCAGTGAAATAGGAAGGGAGGGGCAGTTGGGCAAGTTTTCTGTATGCACATACAGTTGAAAACTATGACGGAGCAGGAAGACATCTGCTGGCTTCCTGTTCTACTGACTGACTACTCCTGTAGCATTGTCTCCGGCCCAAGAGTAAGCGGCCCAGGCAGCATGGTGTAACAATGTTGTCACGCCTCCTGTGCTGCTGCATCTCCTAGGCAATAAGCCAAGGCTTAGGCCTCTGGCCTTGGATATGAAACACAAAAAGACCCAAAAAAGTGTATTTAAAACTTAACCTTTAATCCAAGAGCTAAAATTAAGTACAAAATGTGACAATATCTGGGCAATAAAACTAAGCAGGTAAAAGACCCTGTTATGCCCTTCTTGGCCTACGTCCCCCTATAAACCTAACCACAGGGAAGACCGTCCTGAAAAAGGACGCCCCTGTCAGGATCCTGATCCCTTGATATAAGTTACCCTAGCAATTAGAATTGCTAGGATGGACAAATATACCTGTTAGTATATAATTTGCCCAGATAGAGTCTCAGATAAAGTCCCAACATGTTTCAATGTCTCTGGCATCTCCTCAGGGGACTGATGAGGGAATAGAAAAAAGAAACCACAAACCGTGCAATCCTGCACAAAATACCAAGTTCTAGGGTTTCCAAATACAATCCTATATCAAAGGAACAATGTTTCTCAAAATAGAAGCCTAATGGTAATTCAGAATCAAAGGCATACCAATATAGTGTCAGAAGACAAACATAAAATCCAAAAGAGGTGAAGCACATACATAAATCAGGGTGTACTTGGATATATTTATAACCATGCCGTGGGTGCAAAAGCATATATAAGCATAATCACAGAGCAACCCCAATACTATGAGGAATATATCAAACTACCCCCAATAGGAAGGTTCTCATATGCAAATTGCCCCAGCAGTATAAACCAAATACCCCTTTTTCGTCATAGTTAGAGATCACCTCAAATAGTTCCTCTGGTGGAGAGAGAACCAGCCCAAGGTCGGGCTCAAACAGGACCTCAATTCCGCTCCTGCTGCACTCTCCGTTGTCCGTGTCTTGGATATTCCAGGAGTGGCATCTCGGTGTAGGAGGCGTTATGACATCACACTGCCCACACCAGACACAAGATACAGGAGCTAGCTGCTCAGTGGTGAAACGTAGAAAGATCTGAAGCGACCGGAGTGGTGGCACATAAAATTACAGCTTAGACCACCGTTGCTCTGTTCTTCTGACAGCATCCAAGGGGATTTAGAGTGAGAGGGAGGGGTTAGAGTAGGGTAGGGGAATTTAGAGTGAGAAGGGGGTTAACGTGGGTGTGGGAAGGTAGAGAGTGGGGGTTAAAGGAGGTGGTGGAGTAATGAACACACAGTTTTCCTACCTTAGAAAAGCTGGGTGTTGCCCTTCCCCTATAGATTTCACCCAGCTTTTCTAAGATAGGAAATCCAGTAGATAGACTATCGAGCACCCAGAAAAGCTGGGTGATGTCCCAACCTCCACAAGTGGCATCCAGTTTTCCTATAATAGGAAAGCTGGATGCCACGAGTGAGGGATTAGGGAATCACAGATGCTTCTGACAGACGCTTCTTCATTACGATGTTTCATTCAACGATGTTTCTTGTTGCCCACGACTGACACTAACCCTGTGTCACTATGACCCCAGTACCCAACACACAAGGGTACTGGGTAGAGCCGGGTTACCATCAGAAGCGGACCCTAATGTGAGGGTCCACTTTTGAGGTGGATGCGGGCTGGAATTTTTAGAATGGGAAGGGAACTTCCCATTCTAATAATATCAGGCTGCAGTTGTCGGTTTTACCTTGGCTGGTTATGGAAAATGGGGGGAACCCCACATAATTTTTTTCCCAAAAATTATTTATTTATGGAGAATTTAAACATGGGCATCCACTGTAAAAACATTACATAAACCATAACAGTAATAAATTCCTGCGGCTAATCTTCTGGGGTTGCAGGGTATGGAGTTCAAGCTGCACAATATTATTCTAGGGGTTAAAGACCACAGCCACAGCATAATCTCCAGGAGGGTTGTCCTCTGTCCCCCCAAAGAAATTGTAAGCTGTGCTCTGTACTCCTCTCTCCCACCCCTCCGCCATTATTGTGTTATGCATACTAGTGCAAACACAAAATACAACCCCCCCACTATCACCCCCCACCTCCATCTATCATCCTATAGCCCGATCACCTCCACCTATCACCCCATAAACCTCTCACTACCTCCACCTAATAATTCATAACCTCCCCAACTATCAACCCAAAGCCCCCTCACCTCCACCTATCACTCCCCTCTACCTATTACCCCATAACCTCTCCAACCTGCACCTATCACCCCATAACCTCCCCACCAATCACCCGATGTGGAGTTTGTATAGAGGTGAACACAGGTAAGGAAGTGCTAGAAAAATTAGAATTCTAAGATGTTTGTGTGGTAAAATTTGCAGGGACGAGTCGTGGCAGGGAGAAGTCATCATGGCGGTCTGGACAGGATGCAGAAGAAAAGGGAAAGAGAACAATTTTAGTCATGGAAGATGTTTCTAGTGAGTCCCTAGATGTAACTGCACTGTAATCAAAATCGAATCTGTCCAGAACGATACAAGCTCATGTAAAGGTAATAACACAAGAGGTTAATATGTATTACAAAGGGTATGAGGAATAAGTCTGCAGGCCTGGCAGGATAAATGGAGATGAGGTTTTTAACACTGATAAATACAATTTATTTCACATACCAGAGAATCACATTACATGATTCCAAGTTTGTTTCAATGGAAAAAAGTTTGGGTAAAAAAGTGACATGGAGAAAGGGGGACTTGGGGAATCCAGGTTGGAATAGAATTAATGAGGCAATAAGTTGGTCGGCACAGCGGAAGCCAAGCAATTTTGCATGGGGTGCGGGTTTAACAGGGCTAGTCAGCATGAAAAATATTTTAATTCTCACCATTATCTACAAGCTGCCTTCATTAGACCAAAATTTGAATATTCTTACAGTTTTTGGGACCCAGGGCCCCACCCGAAAGACCCCCCCTTATGTAAGAGACTTGAACCACGCGTACAAAGCCCGGGGCAACCAAAAATCAATTAATAAGGACCGGTGGACTAAAGTACACAGAAAGATGACAAATGAGGGTTTATTAGTTTTGATGCAATAAAGAAGTCTTCGGGGAATAATAAAATATGTTTAAATACATCAAAGGTCAATTTAGGATGTCTCCTCCAATGATTTTATACACAGGGCTGTAGCTAGAAAGGGGCTCCTAACGTCTTGAGGAACGAAAAGTTTCGTACATAAACATAGAAAGGGATTCTTTACTGTAAGAGCAGTGAGATATGGAATTCTCTGCCAGAGGGACTTGTCATGGTGAATTCAATAACCCAGTTCAAAAAGGGTTTGGGTGCATTTTTGGAGCGTAATAATATAACAAGTTACAGTGACTAAGGATTCAGGAGAGGGGTCATTGATCCAGGGATTTTTCTGATTGCCAGATTGGAGTCAGGAAGGATTTTTCCCTAAAATGAGGACAATTGGTTTTCTACCTCATTGGGGGTTTTGCTTCCTTGGATCAACACCTTAGCACAACGGTGAAACTATATGGACGACTTGTCTTTTTTTAGCCTTACAAACTATGAAACTATGAAACTATGAAACTGCACTGTAATCACTTAAATGTCTTCAGAGTCAATGTACACTGATACATACCACTACATGGTCACTGTATAGAGGTAATATACAGTCTACAGAGCCTGTGTACAACTGGTTATACTTTCTATTATGGTTTTCTGTATGGAGGTAATATACAGTCTGCAGAGCCTTTGTACACTGATACATACCACTACATAGGGCTGCGGATAAGTCCTTGGCTTTACCCAGAAAGAAACGAGATAATAATAAGAAACTTTACATTTATTCCACATACTCTCCACTGATGTCAACACATGTCTTACATTGGTATTCCAAGTTCTGTAAGCCTTGCAAAAAGAAGGATTTCGGTTGTACCTCAAACCAGTCATCCGTAGCAACCATGACATCAGAAATGGTGTGAAATTTGGTATCCTTGAGGTGTTTCTTCAGGTTTGGAAATAGATGATAGTCAGAGGGAATAAGTTGGGTGGTCAACCAGCTGGAAGCCTAGCTCCACCAGTTTTGCCGTGGTCGCTTGTGCTGTGTTAGCAGAGGCGTTGTCTCGCAGGAAAAAAATTCCTTTGGACAGCTTGCTGCACCTTTTGGCCTTCAGAGCTGCCTTCAATTAGTCCAAAAGTTCAATGTAATATCTTACATTAATGATGGAACCATTTTGAAGGTAGTCCATTAGCAGCACGCCCTCCTTATCCCAGAACACAGACCCCTCACCTTAGTGGCTGATTTTTGCACCCTGAACTTCTTTGGACGAGGAGAACCACTGCGCCTCCACTCTTTTAACTGCTCCTTGGTTTCATGGTCATACCAATAAATCCAAGTCTCATCCATACTGACCAGTCGATCCAGAAAGTTCTTATCAGTCCAGAAATGCTGACAAATGGACTGGGAAGTTTTCACTTGCATGCTTTTCTGATCTGTTGTCAGATAGCTTTTTCATGTTGCAGATAGCTTCTTCATGTTCAAATGTTCATGGATAATGACACAAACACATTCACGAGAAATCCTCATGATGTTTGCTATTCCTTAGCTGAAATTTGCTGATTCTCCAGTAGGAGGTTGTGCACAGCATCAACGATCTCCAGAACAACAACCACTCTCGGTCATCCAGGACGTTCCTCATCATTGGTGCTGAAGTGGCCGTTTTAAATTTGGCAACCCAGTTCTTAACTGTAGAATATGAAGAGCATTGATCCCCCAATGCGACATATCACCATGATTATCCTTCGCGGACTTTCCCCGAATGCGACATATCACCATGAATATCCTTCGTGGACTTTCCTTGCAGAAACAAGAATTTTATCACTCCTCTGCTCTCAATATGTGAATATCGCCTTAGACTCCACCATTTTGTTTTCCCGTGTGCCTAGATCACTGTTGCCATAAGCTACAAACACAACATTTTGAAAACATATATTAGACACATAAGGCTTTCATGTGATGTAACATTCGTTACCATAGGAATGATTAAAGAACACACAGCCAAAGACTTATCAGCAGCTCCTCATGTACGGTCATTGATGAAAATATTGGTAGTGTAATGGTTTAAGTTCAGGCACAGTTTGGCGGTATCTCCCAGCTTTCCTGGATGCTGAATAGGCTATCCAACATCAAGGAAAGCTGGGTAATGCCAAAACCCCCAGTTAGCTTTCTTCTGGAGATGTGTGGCAGTGGCCTTTTGTAAAGAGGTGGCTTGATATAAAGAGGGTGTTGTCTATGCAAATTTTGGCCCAGTGCACATAGCGTTTTGCAGCTTTACATACTTGCTCACTGTCTTATCTGTAGCATCTTTATCTTTCTTACTGACAAACTTTAACCCTGATATAATGTATAAGAGAAATGTAGCCTTGTGTCCTGCTGTTAAACCCCCCCCATCACCACTGTCCCTCTAACAGGCTCAGCTAGGAATAGCAGAGCTCATATGTCATTCACCGTTCACAGATTGAACAGGAGTGTAACGGTGGAAGCTATGTATGTGAATCCTCTGGGTCACCACGAGATATGGAAATACAAACCACGGCAGGAAGCAGGGTTTAAGGGGCCCCCGGTTTTCACCACAGCCTGCTGCAAGGCCGGATGGACATAGCTATGGGCAACCTCCAGGTCGCTACCCCTGACATGGCTACTTGCGCTGACAGCCGAAGTGCCAGACGGGGGACAGCGGAAACAGGCAGAGGTCTCAGGTCACAGGCAGGTAGTAGGTAGCAGAATCCCAGGCAGGTAGCAGGCTGGCATGGTGGCACGTAACAGCAGTGCATATAACAGGCTGGCGTAGCAGCAGGTAACAGCAGTACAGGTAAGTGCATGTAACACTGGAACCAGGACCTCAGGAAATGAAGGTAACAGATACAGCTAACAAACAGTAAACAGGGGTCAGGATCAATGTGGGAACATCAGCACACTGACCCAGAGCACAGGCAGGAAGTTTTTTAAAGGGGTTTTGCCATGATGTAATGTTGACGTGGGATCCTCCAAAATGGGTATTTAATCACTTTTCTAAATATATGTGATTACAAAAAGTGAAGCCTCTGAGAGTTACAGCTTTCTTTACATGCCCTTAGTTACTTAAAAGTTTGCATTAGACACGACCAGCAGCTGAGAGGAGCTGATCTGGCCGCGCTTGCGTGTTTGCACTTCTTTTTTTTTTTTTAAACAAATGTTTATTGGGTTTTCAATCAAGTTTACAAAAGTAAAGTAATACAAAGACAAAAGTTAAGATAAATTCGCAAACAAATCAATGTCCTGTACCTTGAACAGCAAATCAATGTAGCACATTCCGTTCACTTGTCGCCGTTCTAATGTATATCCACTCACTAACATAGTAAGCCTTTGGAGCATTAAGGCGACATTTGAACAACAGTCCAATATAGAGTGGAACTTACTTTAAGGACAACATATAAAACCTACGTGGTGTATGCATTTCTCCCAACCCGTTCCAATCGATAAAAGTTCTTGCATATATCCGTCCATCTCTGGCCTTCCCTGACCCGGTTATCTGCCACATTTCAAATTTTTAGTTTGCCCAGGGATCCACACATCCCCCTCCTACAATACCAGTCAGTGAGTTGGAAAAGTTGCATTAATGTTTTAATCTCTCTATCTGAGTAGTGGGATTTTATGAAGGACAGCCAGCGTCTAAAAGACCCGGCCTTGCGAGCTTCCTTGCATCTCTCTGTTTCCATCCTATCTGCCACTAGATAAATTTTTATTTTTGGGCCCTAATCATGGTAAAAAGGGGGGGGCCAAAGGGGGGGGTTTGATTTCCCGTAAAGGTTTAAAAAGGCAAAAGCTTGGCTCCAATTTGTGGGTTTGTGAAAAATCGCTGGCACCCCCTTTGGGTTTTTAAAAAGGCCCACCCTTTCACCTCCGTTTTTCCCGGGGGGGTGGGGCAGTTGGAAAGATCAAATGTTTATAATGTTTGTCTAGGGTGGGCCCCAAAATGTTTCTTTTAAAATAAAATTTTAAACCCCACGGTCCCAAATATTCCTTTTGTAGTTTGGGCCCTTCCCAAGGCCATGCCATAAAGGGCAGTTTATGTTTTCCCACAATTAAGGCGTTTATGTTTGTCTTGGGTTTTTGGGGGAGTTTGGGTAGGGGGTAAAATTTTTAAAACCTTAGGGTGGCCCTTGTGCCGGGTTTTAAAAATTCGAAAATTCTCCAGGGTTTTCGCATAACTACAATTTTTTTTTTAAACCCAAATGACAATCCCCCATATCCTTTTTGGTGTTTTTTTATCTTCAGTCGTCGGGGCCCCAAAATTGAAAAGGGGGATGTGGGCCCCAGTACGGGGAATTTATCCTTTTCCCGTATAGCATCATTGTGTCAGAAAGGAAACAAGACCCCTTTTTGGAAAAGGCCAATTTAAAAATTTCCCTAGGCATTAAGGGGGGAGGTTTTCTTTTAGAAAAAATCTTTCAGGGTTCTTGGGGGCCCAAAAAATAGTACAGCTTGATTTAAACAGCTAAACAAAAAAGTGGGGCTGGGGGGGGGAGGGAAATTTTGTCACCATTTTTGGGGGGTGTAAACCAAAACCCTTTGATCCCCGTTTGTGTAAGAGGGTTTTACCCGCCCACCCTTCCGGCCACCCCCCCCCTCCATTTTTTCAAAACCAAATTTGGGGTTTGACCCGCCCCAATGGGAAGTTTTGGATGATCCCAAAAAGGCTTTCCCTTTTTGGGTATCCCTGAAAGAGGAGGGCCTAGCCCCTTTTTTGAAACTCTTTCCATACCAAAATCGGTCCGAAGGTTCCCCAAGAAGAATTAATCTGGGCTGGCGGTTTTTTTAAAAACTTTGTTTGTTAAAAAGGGGGCATTTGGGGGTGCCGGGGGGGCAAAACCCCAAAATTTCCCCTTTTTATATTTCCCCGTTTGGGTACCGACTGGAAAAACCCTCAGACCAAAACAAAACATTTGGGCGTTAAAAAATGGGGGTTGTTTCCCCTCACGTTAGGAAAAATTTAGGGGCCCCCCTTTCGAGGAAAGGCAACATGTGTTTGCAAATTTTTTAATCTGGGTGACAGGGGAATTTGACAGGTTGGGGAAAAGGGGGCTGTGGAGGAAAAATCTTTTCTTTTGTTAGAGAAATCTGCTAGTTGTTTAAAGTATTTTTTTGGAAAAAAAATTGCACAAAAGCTTTCCCCGCTTAAAGGTGTGTTTCAGGGGGCCCCCCCTTTTTTCCCCCTGTGAGGGCGTGGGTTTGTTTTATTTTCTTTCCTGAGCCCGATTAAGAGGTAAGAAAACTCCCCCCCCCCTTGGCAAAAACCCCTTTTTGGGGCCCGAGTGGGGGAAAAAGGGCATTGACCGTGTAAAAAAGTGTAAAGCTCCCTTTTAAAATCTTGGCAAGCCGGGCCCCACGCCCTGGGTCTAGGAAAAGGGGGCAAAGGGTGGGATACCCTGCAGCACGAGGGAAAAATTTATCAGGAGTGGGGGGACAGGTTTTAGAACAACCAACCCGGCGAGAGGGGGGAAAAGGGGGTTTTTGCAAAAAAGGGACACGGGGAAAAGTTCGGGTTTTGGGAAATGGGGAAAAGGAAAGGGGGGAAAACCCGAAACTGGCTGTGAAGAAAAAAAGGTCTGTGAAACAGGATATAGGAAAAAAAACCCCCTTTTAAACACATTTTTGGAAAAAACTTTTCCAGGGGAAAAAAAATAGGGAAGGGCCCGGAACCCGGGCCCCCCCCTTTTCCCTTGTCCCCCCAAAAAAGGGCCCCTTTTATAAATTGTTGGGACCGTGGGTTTGGGCCCCTAAAAATTTGTTAATTTGGAAGAGTGAAGAAAACAGGCGGTTTCCCTTTTAGAGGCTAACTGGAAAATTTGAGGGGGAGCCCTTTTGAAAGAACTTGCTCCCCTTTTTCGGGTGATGTTAAAGCAAAAGGGAAAAAGAAAAATTCCACAGGGTTTTTTATACACAAAAGCCCGGGGCCTTAAAAGGGTTTTTTAGAAAAATTCCCTTAAAAAATTTAAAAAAAGGGAAAAAAAAAAGCAGAAAGTTCCCCTTTACCGGGGGTCAAGCAGTTAACTATTGGAAAAATTGTGAGGCGTGAAAAGAGGGGGGTCGTATTCCTGCGTCTTATCTTGCACCACCGGCCGTGGGTTTGTGACCCATCCAAGTTTAAAACAAAAGTTTGACATAAAAATGGCATGGGAAAAATTTAGCCATTTTGCAGGGGTCTGGGAAAAAATTTTTCCCTTAATTTTTTAAAAATTTCCCCTCCTTTCTCTCACCCCTGCCGTTCTTAAAAATGTTCCCCCTTTAAAAAACCCAAATTTTTAAAAAATCTTAAATAACGGTTTTCTCTGGGGGAAAAAGGGGTTCCCCCCTGGAAGAAACAGTTTGCTGTTTTTAATGGTGAAACTTTGGGGAGTTCATGCGCTGGCTGAGTCTCTGCCCTGTTTTCCCCTCATAAAGGCCTGTGATTGGGACATTGCGCACACATAATCAGATTACACCACATTGCTAGACCTGCAGGAAATGTCCCCTAATTCTGTGCACCTGCTGTGACTGTGGGAAGGTAACACTGTCAGCAGTGTGGATGTGACTGCAGGTCTTGCACCTGTTCTGCAGGCAGGGTGAGGTGCCATTTTCAGTTGGGGCCTTCAGGGCGCTCCGGACAATAATACGCCGCAGGTTTGGTGGTTGTCGAAAGGAAAGGAGAGGGGGGGACTGGGAATATGTCTTTGAGTCTGTTGTCCTTATGTAGCTCAGGTTGAAGTTCCTTGGCAAAACTTTCGTAGGATCTCCAGATGTGGGTTGTAGGTTACAACTAGGGGCACTCGTTCTTCCTTCTGGGTCTCTTTGTATGTGAGCAGACTGTCTCTGTTGATTGCGGCCGCTTTGCTGATTTGATTGTCCGTCACTTTTGGCCTGTATTCCAATTGGAGAAATTTTGTCCTCAGATCCAGGAGGTGTTTGTCCAGGTCTGTTCTTGTTGGAGCAAAATACGATTGTTACCGTATAGCCTGGCTGTATATAATGGATTGCTTTGTGTGTTTGGGGTGGAAGCTGTCATTCCTGAGGTAGGCCGTTCTGTCTGTGGGTTTGTGGTACACTGATGTGAGTAGCCGGTGGTGTATTGTAGTATCCAGAAAGTGGATTTTGCTCTCTGAATAGGTAAGTTTGAGGTTGATGGTGGGGTGGAAGTTATTGAAGTCATTATGGAATTGAATTAGGGCCTCCTCGCCTGATTTCTTCACTCTTCTACACACAAGACCTAAAAAGACAAGTTCCATCTGTCCTACTAGTACCTGGGGGCAAGAATACCCCATTAGGCTGGGTTTACATATTGCATTTTTGTTGAAATAGAAAAACATTTAAAAATGCGTGTTTTCATAATTAACTCGTATTTGGAACACATAGGTGAAATTTGGATTACTTAAAAACCCATGAGTTTTTTTGTTTAATGTGTTTTTGCTGCATTTTTGAAATGCATTAAAACATGAAAAAAAACATGAAGCCAGCCGTATTATGCTGCCGTGGGATGTAAGGAAAACAGACCTTAGCACTTAATCATGCTACATAATACATTGTAGATTAGGATCTTAATTATGAACATACAAATTAAGATACTATTGAATGTATGAAATTGAAAAATATTCCTTTATGTAAAGTGATCAAAATGCACTGTTAGCACATTATGTTAAATAGATAATTGCCTGAATTATATTTCACTCCTTTAGAGATGCATTACAATGTGTTTTTTTACATGTTTACACCGTGTGGACCCCATACCAGTGTTTCACAATAATGGCATTTTTACATGTTGCTGTTTTGTAAAAATGCTACTAAAAACTTATATATTTTATAAGCGTTTTTGTTAAAAAATCGGCAGCAGCCAAGTTAGCAGAAAGTCCATAAACAAATAAAAAACAGACTACAGACATTGCATTTTTTTTTTGAAAATTTTTTTTTTAATGTTTTTTTTTTTCCCGGTGGGGCCCCCGGGGGGGGTTTTTTAGGGGGGGGGGGGGTTTTTCCCCCGGGGAAAAGGGGGGGAGGGGGGTAAAAAAGGGGGGGGGCCCCCCCGGGGGCCCCCCAAAAAAAAAAAGGGGCCCCGGGTTTTTTTTTGGGGGGGGAAACCCCCGGGGGGGGAAAAAAATTTGCGGGTTTTTTTGGGGAAAAAAAAAAAAAATTCCCCGGGGCCCTTTTTTTTTTTTGGGGGGGTTTTTTTTTTTTCCCCCCCCTTTTTTTTTTGGGTTTTTTTTTCCGGGGCCCCCAAAAAAAAAAACCCCCCAAAATTTTTTCCCCTGGGGGGGAAAAAAACCCCCCCCCAAAAAACCCCGGGAAAAAATTTTTTTTCCCCCCTTTTTTTTCCCTTTAAAAAAATTTTTTCCCCTTTTAAAAAAAAAAAATTTCCCCCCAAATTTTTTTTAAAAAAGGGGGCCCCAAATTATTTTTTTTTTCCCCCCCCTTTTTTTTAATTTGGGGGGGGCCCCCAAACCCCCCCAAAAAACCGGGCCCCCCCCCCCTTTTAAAAAAAAAAAAAATTTTTTTAAAATTTTTCCCCCCAAAAAAAAATTTTCCCCCCGGGGTTTTTTCCCCCTTTTTAAAAAAAAGGGGGGTTTCCCCCCCAATTTTTTTTTTTCCAAAATTTTTTCCCCGGGTTTAACCCCCCGGGGGAAAAACCCCCCCCCCTTTTTGGGGAAAAAAAAAAAAAAAAAAAAAATTTTAACCCTTTTTCCCCGGGGGGTTTTTTTTCCTTTCCCCGGGGGGGCCCCTCCCGGTTTTCCCCCCCCCCCCCCCCCCTTTTTTTTTGGGAATGGGGCCCCCCCCCTTTTTCCCCCTTTCCCCAAACCCCCCCCCCAAAAAGGGGCCCCCCCCCCCAAAAAATTTCCCTGGGGGCCCAATCCCCTTTGAACCCCCCTTGGGGGTTTTCCCCCCCCAAAAAACCCCCCCCCTTTTGAAAAAGGGGCCCCCGGGTTTTTTTCCTCCCCCCCAAAGGGGGGGCCCCCCCCCCCCCCCCTTGTTGCCCCCCTTTTTAATTTTTCCAAAAAACCCCTTATCCCCGGGGTTTTTTTTTAAAAACCCCCGGGGGAAATTACCTTTTCCTTTCCCCCTTTTTTTTTTTTGGGGGAAAAAAAAACCAAATTGGGGTTACGGTTTTTAAAACAAAAATTTTAAAAATTTTGGGAAATTTTTAAAAAAAACCCAAAAAAATTTTTAAAAAGGGGGAAAAAGGGCCTAAAAAAAGGGGGGGAAAAAATTAAATTCATTTTTTGTTTTTTTTTCCCCCAAAAAAGGGGGGTTCCCCAATTTTGGGGGCTTTTTTTGGGGGGGGGAAATTAAAAAAAATTTTTTTTTTTAAAAAAGGGGGAAATTAATTTTTTTGTTTTTTGGGGTTTTTTTTTTGGGGGGGTTTTTTAAAAAAACCCCCTTTTTTTTTTAAATTTTTTTTTTTTGGGGGGAAAAAAAAATTTTTTTTTTTTTTTAAAAAATTTGGGGGGGGTTTTTTTTGGGGTTTTTTTGGGAAAAAAGGGGGTTTTTTAAAAAAAAGGGGGCCCAAGGGGGGGGGGGGTTTTTTGGGGGTTTTTTTAAAAAAAGGGGGGGGTTTTTTGGGGTTTTTTTTTTCCCGGGGGGGCCCCCTTTCCCCTAAAAAAATTTTTTTTTTTAAAAAAAAAATTTTTTTGGGGTTTTCAAAAAAATTTTTGGGTTTTTTTTAAAAAACCCCCCAAAAATTTTTTGGAACCAAGGGCCGAAAAAAAAAAAAAAACCCCCCTTTTTTTTAAAACCGGGTTTTTTTTTTTTTTTTTGAAAAAATTTTTTAAAAAAAAATTTTTTTTTTTGGGGGGGGGCCCCAACCTTTTTTTTTATTAAAGGGTCCTTTTTTTGGGGTTTTGGGGGTTTTTTAAAAAAGGGGGGTTTTTGGGGGGTTTTGCCCGGGGGGGGAAAAAATTTTTTTTTTTAAAAATTTTTAAATTTTTGGGTTTTTTTTTTTTTTTAAAAAAAACCCCTGGGTTGGTTTTTTTTTTTTTTTTGGGGGCCCCTTTTTTTTTTGGTTTTTTTTTTTAAAAAATTTTTTTGGGGGGTTTAAACCTTTTTAATTTTTTAAATGGGGGGAAAAAAAATTTGGGAAACCAAAACCCCCCCCCCTTTTTTTTTTTTTCCGGGGGGAAAAAAAAACCCCCCAAAACCCTTTTACCCTTTTTTTAAAAGGGTTTTCCTAAAATTTTTTTTAAAAAAAAAGGGGCCAAACCAAAAAGGGGAAAAAACCCCCCTTTGGGTAAAAAAAAGGGGAAATAAACCCCCTTGAAAAAAAAAAAAGGGGGGGTTTTTTAAGGGGGGAAAAAAAGTTCCTTTTTTTTAAAAGGGGTTTTTTGGGGGGGGAACCCGAAGGGAAAAAATTTTAAACCCCCCTTTTTTTGGGCCCCCAAAAAAAAACCCCCCCTTTTTTTAAATGGCAAAAAAAAAAAAAGGGGAAAACCCTTTTTAGGGGTTATTTTTTTTCCTTTTTTAAAAAATTTTCCCCCCCCGGAACCCCCCCTTTTTTCCCTTTTTTTTTTTTTTTTTCCCCCCTTTTTTTTTCCCCGGGGTTTTTGGGAAAAGGGGGGTTTTTTTTTGGCCCCTTTTTTCCCCGGGTTTTTTTTTGGGTAGGGGGGTTTTTTTTTTTTTTTTAAAAAAAACCCCTTAAATTTTTTTTTTTTGGGGGGTTTTGTCCCCGGGGCCCCCCCCAATTTCCCCTTTTTTTTTTCCCCCCCTTTCCCCCCCCCCCCCTCCCCCCCCCCCGGGGGGTTTTTTTTTTAAAAATTTTTTTTTTTTTTTTGGGGGGCCCCCCCTTTTTTTTTTTTAAAAAAAAAAACCCCTTTTCCCCCCTTTTCCCCCGGGGGGGCCCCCCCCCGGGAAATTTTAAAAAATTTTAAAAACCCCCAAAAGGGGGGGCCCCCAAAAAACCCCCCCCGGGGGTTTTTTGGGGAAAGGGGGGGCCCCCAAAAAAAAAGGGGGTTGGGGGGCCCCCCCCCTTTTCCCCGGGGGGGGAAAAGGGGGGGGCCCTTCCCCCCACCCCGGGGGTTTGCCCCCCCCGGGGGCCCCGCCGGGCGCCCCCCCCCCCGGGGGGCCGGGGAGGGGCCCGGGGCCCCCCGGGGGGCCCCGGGGGGAAAAAAAAACCCCCCCGGGGGGGGGGGGGCCCCCCCCGGGGGGGGGGGGGGAAAAAAAAAAAAGGGGGAAAAAAATTTTAAAAATTTCCCTGGGGGGGGATTAAAAAAAAAAAAGGGGGGGCCCAAAAATTTAAAAAAACCAAAAAAAAGGGGAAACCTTTTTCCCCCTTTTTTTTGGGGCCAAGGGGTAAAAAAAAAAACCCATTAAAAGGGGGGGGGGGGCCGGGTTCAAATATAGAAGTGCAAAGATGTTTTCCCCTCCCACCAAACAAAGAATAAAACACTGCCATTGTGTTCCCAAAATTTAACATATGGTTGTGAAAGGGCCCGGATGCTCTGACAAACGCCCCTGAAGAAAAATCGTTGATTTTGGGGGCCCTGGTTTCTAGCTGGTTGAACCAAATTCCCCCGAAACTTTTGGGGCCATTAGGATTAAAAAAACAAAAAGTTCTCCCTGTTAGGGAAAATTTTTTTCCCTGGAAGCAAGGCAAAAAATGGGGAAAGGCAATAAAACCCGATAAAAATGGATTTTTTATGGGGAAAAGGATGGGGGGATTTACTAGAAAGGGGGAAGGGTATTGGGTTTGGGGGAATGAAAATTTGGGAAAAAAGGAAAAGCCCCAAAGGGGGGGTTAGTGGAATTTCCATCCAGAATGACACGGGAAAAGGGAAAATAAGCTTTTTGATAGAAGCTGTTTGGGGGAAAAAGGGGGAAGTGGCTCCCAAGGCCCCTTGCCAAATAAAGTTAAAAAAAGGGGGGGTCCTTTAGATTTGGAGTCCCCGGAAAATTTTGGGAAAGCCTCAGTGAGGCTGCTGATTATTGCCCGGGGTTTCCCCCCAAATTCCAGCTAAATTCCGGTTTAAATTTGGTTTAGGCCCTTTACCTTAAATTGGGAAAGCCCCAAAAACTAAAAATTTTTTAGCTAACCCCCTGGGGCGCCGCCTTTTTAGGGCCCGAAAAAATATGTAGGGAAAAAATAAAAAGAAAAATGGGGCAGTTTTCCCCTTTTAAAAAAAACTGGTTCGACAATATGAATGGGGGCTTTCCCAAGGTTTTTTGGGCCCTTTTTTTTCAGCCCGTATCCGGGCGCCCCTTCATAAAATGTTTTTAAAATTTTCCCATTTTGGGGAAAACTTTCAATTTTAGCTTTGCTATGGGGGCTAGTGTGGCCCTTTTCCCCCCCCCAACCTCAAAGGGGCTATGTAATGCGCGAATTGGCGTGCGGGAGGCGGGGGGGCACTAGAACCATAGTTTAAAAGGGTACATATTTAAAAACCTCCCTATGGAAGTTTTGGGCGCAATTCAAACTGGAACAGGTATACCCCTTTTAAAGTTGTAAAAACCTGATCCAAAAATGTCATAATAGGTTTGGAAGTGCCTGATTCATGGGGCCCCCTGTAGAGGTGGTTTTATAAATCAGGGGCATTCTACACTAATATTTTTGCGCATGAATTTGGCGTTAAAAAACGGCAAAAATTTCCCCTGGGATTTTTTCCCCCGTGTCTTTTGTTGGTTTTTAAAAGTTTTTTTTTTTCTTTTCTGAAAAAAAACAAATATTTTTTTTGTTTTTTTTTCTTTTGTTTTTTAGCTTGGCCTTTTCAATTCAGTGCATGAAAAAAAAATTTCAATTTTTGTGGCTTTTTTTTTCCCGTTTTTCATTTTTTGAGTTTGGCTTTATTTTCAAAACGGGAGTTGCTTTTTTCTTTTTTCCCGGGTTTTTTTTTTAAAAAAAAGAAAAAAAAAAAAGCCCTGAAAAAAACTCTCATGTTTGGAATAAAAAAAAAAATTTTTTCAAAAATGGTTGTGAATATGCATGAAAATTTTTTAGGGGTTTTTTTTTTTTTTTTTTTTTTTAAGGGAAGAAAAAAACCAACACACAAAATTATGCTTTAAAGAAGCCCAAAGCTGGTGTCCACACAAAAAAGGAAAAATCCTGGTAATTTTTTTAAATGTGTTTTTTTTTTGGGGGAAAAAAAACCCTGGCCAAAAAAAAAAAAATTAAATAGTAAATTTTTCCCTTATTATTTTGGGTATGTTACAGGCTTATTTTTTGGGGGGGCATTTCGCCATGTATTTTTGAGCGTACTTTTGTCAAATCGAGGAAAAAAGCGCCCCCCAAAATTACGGTAAAACCCAAAAGTTTTTCATTTGAAGGGAAAAAAGATTTTCGCCTCCTCTCCCGGGGGGAAAAAAGTTAGCCCCGCAATTTTGGGGTTTTGAACTTTTCCCTTTTGATCATTTAAAGTTACGGATTAAAGGGGTTTTACGTTACAAAGATTTGTCTCAGATTATGGGGACAGTTTAAAAAAAAGCACTTTTTTAATTTGGGGTTTCATTACCCCCTTTGGGCACTTGGTTTAGCAGATATGAGTTCTCTGTAAAAAAATGTCTTTTTTTTTCTGTGTTGCTGGGAGAAAAGCCCCCCGGCGATTCTCACCCCCCTAAACACGCCCCCCGCATGTGATTGGGGTGGTGGCATTTTTATTCAGTGTTTGGGGGAGCCCCTAGGGGCAGGGAAAAAACCCCCCCCCCCCCCCTGCGGGTGTGATTTGGGTGTTGCACCCCTTGGGGTTTACTCCGCTTGAGGGTGTTAAAAAAACGATAGTGAAACCCAAATTTCTGGCCTTTTGTCAAAATTTTCCCAGCTTTAGGGGCCCAAATTTTTGGACAATTACTGGGAGTTTAAGGGGCTTTTTTCCCAAGGGGGGGTTTTTTTCCCCTTTCCCCACAGGTTCCCGTCCTTAAAGGGTGCTACTTGGGAAAAGAAGGCGTTCTGTTTTCCCCAGGGTCGAATGAAAACCCCCTCCCTTTGACTCATCACCCGTTGTGTTAACTAAAGGGTTTAAACACTGCATCTGGGATAAGTTTCCCTTTTTTAGAAACAGTGCTTAGGTGATAGCCCTCCAAAGGGCAGGGTTTTTTTTTTTATTCAAGCCCCAACCAAATAGTTTTTTTTTTTTTTTTTAAAATTTTTTTCACATGTAAAAGATATGAAAATATATGTGTAGAAATCTATAAAATTTTTTTCATATTTCACAACAAAGCTCCCCCCCTATAGTTTTCCCACCTTGCCCGTTTAAACCCAAACACTTCCAAATAGTGTTTCAATGCATTATTCTGGGGGGGGAGA
Organism: Phyllomedusa bahiana; assembly: GCA_025379985.1. Lineage (NCBI taxonomy): Eukaryota > Metazoa > Chordata > Amphibia > Anura > Hylidae > Phyllomedusa > Phyllomedusa bahiana. Next base: position 116,731 of record JAODAL010006643.1, read on the forward strand.
CTGGGTATAGGGGAGCTTTTGTATGTGGGTTAAAATTTATCATTTAGGGGATTAAAAATATATTTTTAGGGTTTTCTCCCACATATGTGTAAGGGAAAATTTTGGGGGAAAAAAAAATTTCCCCGTGAGGGACTAGAAATCCAAACCCCCTTTGTTGTAAAAAAAATAGTCTATCCTGTTTTACCTCTGCCCCACCAAGCCCCAAATTTGTTACAAATGAGCAGTGGGCTTTTCTGGGAAAACTTGGGTTCTCCCCTCGTGTTTTCTCTTAAAATGTCACTGGGCCCGGGAAAACCCGAAATCTTTACTTGAAGGGTGACCTTTGTTTGTTGGAAATAAAAGAAAACTTGCCCCGTTGTCAGTAAAAATTTGGATGAAACATACTTTCTAACAGCTCTGGGGTTTCAAATTGTGTGTAAATAAGGGCATTGACGGTGCTTTTCTTTGGGGTTTGGGGGGCCTTTAAGGGGTGCAACATAAGAAAGCAGGAGGTACAGAGCTGTTTTTTAAAACCCGGGCAACCTTCTGCATCCCCTGCTTTAAACAAAAAGATTTATGTCACAGTTCTTCAGTGAGGGGAGGGCACGCCTCCCGGGAGGAGAGGGGCACGCCCGCGACAGGAGGGACAGCCCCTGGATTTCAAACTCAAAAATTTTGGGGAAAAATTGCTGAACAGCACGAGCAGGGTCAAAAGAAAACCCCCTTTTAATTTTTCCCTTTTTTGGGGGAAAGAAAAGGAAAATTTTTGAAACCAAAAAAAAACACGAAAGGGCTTTAATTCTATAAAGGGAGAAAAAAAAAAATTAAGGGTTGTTCCCCACGGCAGGGTTTTCAGTCGATATCCCGATGGTTTTTTTATTTGAAAAACCCTCTGTAAAAAAGGGGCTTTTCAACCTTTTAAAGGGTTAAATAAAAAATCCGTGCCGCAGTCCCCCGTCCCCCCCCGGATAACGAAAAACGAGAATATGTTATTTTTCCACCCGGTTTTGGGGCAAAAATTTAACATTAGGTGAAGGGGGGGCTTGAAACCGCAAAAAAGGGACAAAAAACCGTCCCTTTGTGCCAAAAAAGACAGGGTTTTGGCCGGGGAAAAACCAACCCGGTATTTTGTCTATGCTGTGTGAACACATCTTTTAAAACAAAATTAACCCATCTAAAAAAATATTAGCTAAAATAAAAGATTGTATGCCAAATGTACATACTGTTTCAAAGGATAAACCCCAAATTCAAAAAGGGGCTCGTTGGGTCCTTTTTAAAAGGAAGTAAACTGCTAAAAAAACTCACAAGTTCCCCCCGACTTATGTTTCCTTAAAATTTGGGACGTTTGGGACGGAAAGTTTTTCAGACCCCTTTTAAATTTTTTACTCTTTGTTTTATTTGGGAGCCAAATTTTGGGAAGGGTCCCAAAAAAAATTTCATTTTTTGGCTTTTAAAAGTTACAGGGTGCGCCCCATTTGGGAAAAAAAAAAACAGAAATGTAAATATTTTTGCAAAAAATTTTTTTAAAAAAAGGGTCAAAAAATTTAAAAAATTTACATGGTCTTTAAATATTCAGACCCTTTGTCAGTTTTGAGGGAGAAGCCCACCCTTTTTAGGGTTGTTTCAGCCCTGAGTCCCTTTTTGGGAATGGGTTTTTTCATGGGTTTTTTACACCTGGAAAATTTTTGGGGGTCCTCTGCCATTCTTCCCCTTTCAGGGTCCTCCCCCCAGTTCCCTTAGGTTTTGGTTGGGGGAAAGTTTTTGGGCGCAATTTTTTAAGGGCTCTCCAGGGGTTTCTCAATTGGGTTTAAGGGCAGGGCTCTGGTGGGCCAGTCAAGAATGGGGCACGGGTTGTTCTGAAACCACTGTTTGTTATTTTGCTTTTTGTGCTTGGGGTTATTGGGCGTTTTTGGGGAAAATGAACCTTGGCCCCGTTGAGGTCCTGAACGTCGGGGAAAAGGGGTTTCAAACCAGAAAATCTCTTTAAATTAGCCGCATTCATCTTTCCTTCAAATTGCAACCATCGTCCTGTTCCTGCAGCTGAAAAACACCCCCAAAGCAATGATGCACGCCACCATGTTTACACTGATGGGATTGTATTGGACATATGATGAGCAGTGCCTGGTTTTCTCCACATTACCGCTATAGCATAAAAGAGTTTGTCTCATTATGAGCTTTCAGCCTGTCATGTCCCTGGTAAGTTAGAAACTGAGGGGCGTGCTTCTTGGTCCTGTCTGTTCTGCTCCCTCTCCCCCCTCCCATCTGCACACAGGCAGCTACGTAACTTCCTAGAATGGGCGAATTGATTCTACGAAGTTGAATACATTAGAATTTCAGGAAAAACTATCGGTTCGGACCGAAGTCGAACATTTGGGGTACTTCGGGTGAACGCAGAGTGCTTTTGATGTGATAAAATGGATGCGAGCACAATGGCCTACAAGTGGGCAAAGCACTCTGGAGAAGAAGGGCATAGCCTGCATGACATGTGCAGAGATGAAGCCAATCAGAGACCGGCGGGGATTCTGTGACGTCACCCGCACATATAAGAACCGAGCGCGCCGCTGGGAGCTCACACACCTCACACTGTACTGATAGGAGAATGTGCTGCTGCGGGTGATAGCGCTTTCTGAAGAACTGATTTTTTATACAGCGATGTCTGTGGGGTGTCTCATCTTTCTCAGAGACTGTTCTCTGAAATGTGCATATTTCTGAATTTTTTGGGGTATTGGATCTGAAAACCAGTGTGCGTCCCACTGGCAGCTGCATATACATCAATATCCAAGTGGGTCTAAAGCCAGTTCCTGTTGTAATCATTTAAAGAAAACAGCGTTTTTAACCATACAAATACCACTTTTCAATTATGCTGCTTAATACTAATGAGCACAATTTTAACAAATCCAGAGGTTAAATATAAGCGTTGTATTAGCTGTGTGCTGACAAAAATAAACCGCATTTCACGCCCAAATATTAATATTTTATTTTGTAGCCTAATTCACAAGCAAAGGCAAATTACAGACTGTAATCTCTTGTTGTGTGGCGTAGAAAAACACTCAATTGAACACGCTACTCCAGTTCGGTGCGGCTCACTTCTTGGGCGCAATTTACATCCAGGGGGTAAATTATCGTTGTTTTTTGCTGGTGTGCTGGACAAAAATAAAACCGTCATTTTTCAACCAAATATAATATATTTTTTGTTGGGTAGCCTAATTCACAAGCAAAGGCAACTTAACAACTTTAATCTCTTGTTGTGTGGCGTAGAAAACTACGCAATTGTAACACGGCAACAAAGCTACAGTTTGTGCGGCCACAATACTTTTGGCGCAATTTACAATCCAGGGGGTTAATTAAGGTTGTTTTGCTGGTGTGCTGACAAAAATAAACCGTCTTTTTACGCCAAATATATATATTTTTTTTTGGTAGCCTAATTCCACAAGCAAAGTCTAATTACAACTGTATCCTCTTGTTGTGTGGTGGCGTAGAAAACACCGCAATTATGTAACACGCTACAAGTTTGTGCGGCTCAATTCTTTGGCGCAATTTACATCCAGGGTTAATAAAGCGTTGTTTTGCCTGGTGTGCTGACAAAAATATACCGTCTTTTTCACGCCAAATATATATTATTTTTTTTTGGTAGCCTAATCACATAGCAAAGCAAATTACAACTGTATCTCTTGTTGTGTGGCGTAGAAAACACCGCATTTAAACACGCTCTAGTTTGTGCGGCTCAAATCTTTGGCGCAATTTACATCCAAGGGGTTTAATTACGCGTTTTTTGGCTGAGTGTGCTGACAAAAATAAACCGTCTTTTTTTCAACCCAAATATATATTTTTTTTTTGGTGCCTAATTCACAAGCAAAGTGCAATTACAAATGTATCTCTTGTTGTGTGGCGTAGAAAACACGCAATTGTAACACGCTCACTAGTTTGTGCGGCTCAATTCTTTGGCGCAATTTACATCCAGGGTTAATTAAGCTTGTTTTTGCTGGTGTGCTGGACAAAAATAAACCGTCTTTTTCAACGGCCAAATATATTATTTTTTTTTTTTTGGTAGCCTAATTCACAAGCAAAGAAGGCAAATTACAAACAGTATCTCTTGTTGTGTGCGTAGAAAACACGCAATTGGAACACGCTACTAAGTTTGGTGCGGCTCAATTCTTTTGCGCAATTACATCCAGGGGGTTAATTAAAGCGTTGTTTTTGCTGGTGTGCTGACAAAAATAAACCTCTTTTTCACGCCATATAATATATTTTTTTTTTGGTAGCCTAATTCAAAGGCAAAGGCAATTACAACTGTATCTCTTGTTGAGTGCGTAGAAAACACGCAATTGTAACACGCTACTAATTTGGTGCCGGCTCAATTCTTTGGCGCAAATTACATTCCACGGGGTTAAATAAGCGTTGTTTTGCTGCTGGTGCTGACAAAAATAAACCGTCTTTTTCAACCCCGAAAATATATACATTTTTCTTGTAGCATAAATCACAAGCGAAGGTTTAATTAAGCCTGTTTGTGCTTTACATTTAGTAAAACACACAGTGCTTTGTAAACGACACATACAAGTAATTTTTTTCCTGGGCCATTTTGTGGAGCGCAATTTAATCCAAGGGTTACCCAAGCTTGTTACTGGTTCATTTTGAGTCAAAAACAGGTGTATATTTATCTATACAGATAGCTTTCATCAAACAGTGTCTGTACATTTTAGAACAAACAGTAAGTCCGACAAGAGTGGCAGGCTCTGCAACTGCTAGTGGCATGGCACAAACATTTCAGAAACGGCCCATGGTCGCAGCACAGCAAGGGGACGTCGCAGCAGGGGTCACTCGGTGAAGGCCACAACTGCCCGCTGGTCATCTAGAGCGGCCGGGTGTGGTTTCAAGCAATCCCAAGGGTTTCTTGATTGGTTGACTAGGTCATCCTCTTCTCCCAGAATGACATCTGACAACCCCAGCCAAGAGTCGTGGGAACCTCAGACAACAACACTTAGTTTGGCAGGGCCCGGAAGCCGGGTCCAGCGCCCGCTCACCTTTCCACAGGCCCGCCTCTGTCCCATCCAGTTCCCAACAGCAGGATCAACTATTGGTCTGGGCTCAGCCGCCACTATATGCGAGGATGAACAATTTGAGGAGGGCATAGTCAGCAGCTACTTGGCAGCGAAGAATGGGGCCAATATCCCCAGCTCTTGCAGTAGGGGCGGCAAAGTAATAGATGTGGAGAGTGGCAAGGTAGGTCATGTGGTGTAGTAAGGTCAGCCTCCGGCTTAAACCAAGACCGGTGATGAGGACAGTATGACGATGAAACACAAATAGAGATGATGAAGTTCGCCCCCGGAAAAAACCGCACTTGGGAGCCCGGGTGAAGCAAGTGTGCTTCATCATCGTCAGGAGAAGATGGCGTCAGCTGCGCGTCAGGCAGCGGCGCAGCCAGCAAGTGGGGTCGTGTGCGCCGTGAGTCAGCAGGATAGCAGCAGTGTGGAGGTCGGGAGCCAAGCGGCCACGGGTAGAAAACCCTCATTCGCAGGTCACAAGACAGTAGCGGCACAGGGGCTCAGCGAGGGCATCGGGTCGGCAGTAGTCACACAGTGCGGAGCGTTGGCGGTAAAAATCAGCTACTCGCGGTGTGGCAGTTCTTGCTAAGACACCGAGAGGAGCCGAAATAATGTGGGGGGGTATATGTAGAATCTGTGGGCAGAAAGTGAAAGCGTGGCCAGGGAGCTAACTTGGCAACAACGGCCATGCGTCAACACATGCAGCTCCACCATCCGGTGGCCTGGGAGAAACGTGGCTCAGATGTGTGGTCCAACATCCTGCCGCTGCGCAAGCAGACAGCAGCAGCGGCCAGTGGCACGCATGCCATTTCAGCCATTCAAGGCTTCCACCACCTCTGCAGAAGGCAGCTGATTCCTTTTCTCTATGACATCCTCTTCCCGTCAGATGCAGTCCTGCTCCTTCGCTTACTCATGGCGCCAGCATTCGTTTCAGAGAGGCGATTGTAAAGAACAACAGTAATGCGTCCAACCATCCTACGGTGTCAAGCAGCTGACCGTGCTCCTGTCCAGTTGTGGTACTGCAGTCCACTCCCTTCCAAATGGTGGACTCTGCACCATTCAGAGAACTAATGGCTTGTGCCGAGCCGAGATTGGAGAGTTTCCAAGCCGTAATTCTTTTCCCAAAAAGGCAGTACCAGCACTTATAAATATGTAGAACAGAAAGTGGGTCAGGTCCTTGAGCTTATCAGTTGTTTCCAAGGTACACCGGCAGCGCGGACGTCTGGAGCTGTAACTACGTCAGGGCCAGTACATGTCCTTTACCGGCCCACTGGGTGAATGTGCTACCCTGCCCAGGCCACACCAACAACTTGGACAGAGACGCCGCTTCCTCCTCCACTTTGTCAAACTGCTGCTCCTGCGCCAATGTCCCGCCTCCTTCCAACCTCCACCACCACCACCATCTCAGCCTCCACAAGTACAGCTCCATCATACCACATGTGTAGGGCACAGCGGTGCCCACCAGTTCTACACCTAGCTTGCCTCGGCGAACGAAAGTCACACAGGGTAGGAAACTTGCTCTCTCCGCTTCATGCCAGCAAGAAATCGATTTGGCTTTCCCTCCGCGCGAATAAAAAATCCCCAACTGCAAATCGGAAACCATGGTGACCGGACAAATGGGAGGAACATGGTGTTCTGCGCTGCAACCGAGGAGGGATGGTCCATGTGCGCCCTGCAATGGCGCAACGTGTTCAATCTTTGTAAAAAGGTTCCTGCAGTCTTCCACCGATCTTCCATACATTCTGAAAATGGCCAGGAAACTGTGCAACGCACATTATCCATGTCGTAACAAAGCCAGGAACAAGCCCTCCTCGCAGTTGCAGCGGCAGAACGGCCACCCCCAACACGCGACTGATATGCGATGTTTCGTTCTAAGACCACTAAAGACCCACCCCTAGGAATTCCATCCTGCAACATTTGGACCGACTGTATAACAGAGAACAGTCCATTAACGATTTTTTGATGATCCGGGCAGACAGAAAAACTTCCCCTGTGTAACTATGATGTCCAGCCAGTGGCACTCAGTGCGTACACCAGCCGTTTGGTTGAGGCCATTTCGATGAGGCCCGTATTTGTCAGTCAGCCAGACTACGGGATTGAATAACTCAAATCTCACTGCTTCATGTCCTGGAACAGATGCTGAAAAAATCTGTCTGGGCAGTGGACTGGTGATGTGGCGTCCTCATCACGTGGCCACATGAGTCCGGTGGGGACAGAAATGGAGGAGGAGGAGTGAGGAGGACATTGGAGCAGACAGCATTGTCTGGTGAAATGATGGATTTACTATAACCCAGGGACAAGAGAGGAGGAGCAGGGAGCACTGAGAGGTGATGGAGATGAGGAAGACGAGGCCAGATGACTCCCACTCCCAAGCACCGTGGCAGTATACAGTGGGAAATGGGGCAGGGAGCCCCCGGAGTCACTGTTCAGATGTCCCGCAGCATGCCTTATATTTGCCTGGCTAGTGGACAGCCCGAATAGTCAGCAAGCCGGCAGACAGGGGGATGACTTCGGGGCTCTCCCCCGAATGGAACCCTCCGCTACCGGTCAAAATGGAGCCTTTTTTCCCAGCTATTGAGAGGGAAGACAAACTCAAAAACTATAGGAAATCCTCCGTAATCAGTTGCCGCTGCCTATCGTGCGGCACTCGTCCCTACCACTGACAGGTCTACCAGGGTGTTCCTCAGCGCTCACCGTTACTACTGCGTGGCGGCGGCGGCTGCTGGGGGACGGGGGGGGGGAAGGAGCAGTACCGACACAACTCCATCAGCAGTAACCTAAGACCTGGAGTCACTAATGACAGCTTCTCCTACACCCGCCTAGTGAGGAGGCAGTCACCAGCAGCAGCAGCAGCAGCAGAGGGACATGGGCAATTCCTTAACCAACAGTTGTGCCTACATGGACAGCACCTGCCACCTCCAGTTTAGAAGATCCCTGGAACTACAGGGCAGCCAAACTGGATGTGTGCCGCAAACTTGCCGAGTTTGGCAGTGGAGAAGCTGTCCTGCCCGCCATAGGTGTGGCATTCAGAGCGGTGGTTCAGTGCGGCGGGGGCCATCGTTACACACCAAGGAGAACCCGCTGTCCACGGTAAATGTTGAACGACTGAGACCTTTGTCAAGATGAATCAGGCGTGGATGCGGCCAGATTTCCAACACCAATGCCTTAAGGCCGATCGGTCACCTGGGTTCAAAACTACCTGCCTCAGCCACTAATTTTTTTCTGATGCCGCCACCCCACCCCGCACTGATGCCACACATCTGCTGATAGTTTCTCCACTCCTACCACCGTCCTTACCAGGGACTGGTATTGCCACGCGCACCTCAACACTCTGTCATTGTGCCACTCTAGTGTGCACAAGCTGCTGAGCTGCTGTTGCAGTTGCCGTGGAAATCCACACTGTGTCATTGATGCCACTCTGCGGCCTAGTGTCTGTTTTGCCAATCAGAATGGTCATTTGCACTCACTACCTCAGCTGTTGCTCCTGTCATCACCTCCACTCTCTGTCATTAGTGCCACTCTAAGCCTGACCTCATCTACTGCCGCCATATTGACCTCCGCTCCTCAGTCATTGGTGCGGCTCTGTGGCCTAATACTAATTTGCCACCTGCAGAATGTTCATAGTGCCACTCTCGAAGCCTCATGCTGTGCTCCTGTCATCACCCTCCACTCTCTGTCATTGTGCCACTGCCTGACCTTCATGCTGCTGCCGCCGTGACCTCCGCTCTCATCCCATTGTGCCGCACTGTGGCCTAATACTATTTTGGGGCCACCTGCAGAATGTCAGTTTGCCACTCTCTGACCTCATGCTGCTGCGTGACTCCTGTCGTGGCCCTCCCCACATGGTGTCATTTTGTGCCACTGTCTGACCTCATGCTGCTGCCAGTGGGGCTGCTGCCCCGTGCCCTCCACAACTGTGGCCTACTCCTGTTTTTGCCACCTCCAGAATTTTCATTGTGCCACTGTCTGACCTCATACTGCGCCCCATCCGCCGTGACCTCCCACACTGTATCATTGTGCCACTCTGTGGCCAAATCTGTTTTGCCACCTCCAAATGCACATTGAGTGGCCACTACTGACCTCATACTGCTGGCGCCGTGACCTCTCACACTGTAAATCATTGTGCCACTCTCTGGGCCTAAATACGTTTTGTTTGTCCACCTCCAGAAATGCCATTGTGCCACTGTACTGCACTCATACTGCCTGCTTGCCATCGCCGTGACCTCCACACTGTTTGAATTTGCCACTCTGTGCCCTAATCTGTTTTTCCGCCTCCATAATGTCATTGGCCACTGTCTGACCTCAACTGCTGGCCGCCGTGACCTCCACACTGTATCATTGTGCCACTCAGTGGCCTAATGACTGTTTTGCCGCCTCCCAAAATGTCATAGTGCCAACTGTCCTTACCTCATACTGCTGCCGCCGTGACCTCCACGCTGTATCATTGTGCCACTCGGTGGCCAAATTCAGTAATGCCGCCTCCATACTTGTCATTGTGCCACTGTCTGACCTCATAACTGCTGCCAGCCGTGACCTCCACACTGTTTATCATGTGGCCACTCTCTCTGTGGCCTAATACTGTTTTGCCTGCCCTCCATAAAGTCATTGTGCCAACTGCCTGACCTCATACTGGCTTTGCCGTTTGCCGTGACCTCCACACTGTGTGGATGTGTAGCCACATCTGTCCCTACTACTGTTTTTCCACCTCCAAATGTCATCTGTGCCACTGTCGACCCTCATACTCACTGCGCCCGCCGTGAACCACCACACTGTATCATTTGTTGCCACTCAGTGGCCAAATACTGTTTTTTGCCCGCCTCCAATTTCATTGTGCCACTGCCTGACCTCATGCTGCTGTGGCGCCAGCCGTCCACCCATCCACACTCTATCACTAATGTTCCACCTGGAGCTCTCAGCTTGTTTTTTTTCCAGCTTTCGCTAGCATGACTTTATTCGGGCTACATTCCCGCTTGAGTTTTTGGTCAGTTTTTGCCGCTCTAAGTGACCAGGAATTTTATAGTGAAGCGATTCTAAAGCGGCGGCAGTCATGAGCGTGTCAATTACTAAAACACAACATTGTATGAAGACCACAACCAAGGCGCCCCTGCATATTTAAGCATGCACACGAGAACGTTCTTACAGACACCCTGCAGGCTCTGGGCACCTGGAAATAGCTGTTTTTTAACCGTTATACGTGCCGTAAGCTAATTCCGGACCGAAACGAATTTTGTCGGGAAAATTCCCCCCCGGCGAAGTGACCAGAACCATTTTGAGAAATTCGGGCCACTCTAGTAACTTTTCTATACAGGGGGGGGAGGAGGGGTTTGCTCTCTAGAGTTTCACCCTGAGTGTGGCCTGCCTAGGTCTGTTGCAGGAGATGGGCTGATCTTAATGAGTGTAGAGAGAATAAGAAGCTGTGTCTAATAGAGCAGAGGGGAGTGCATGTGTTCCTAAATCCCCAGCTATATGTGAGCTTACACGTCTCCACATCTCCAGCAACAACAAGGGCAGTGGTTTACTATACTCAGAATGTCTCACTAATCACAGGATAAACATAAAGTATTCACATGCCCCCTGATCTGTAAAGTATTAAGTATAGTCACAGTTCCAAAGGAAAAACCCCACCCATATCAATATATATAGTAAACAACAGGTCACTGCTGTCACATCTATCTGTGTAGAGAGCAGGAGGAAGCAGGCACACACAGGGTTAATTCAGCAGCTCGGACCCAGAAAGCCAGAGTCCCTCCCCCCCCTCCCTCCCTCACCTCCCCTCCAATCCAGATAGCAATTCTGTGCGGGAGGGTGGCTCTCTGCTACCAGACCTGTCCTTTCAAAGGTTATGAGTCATTGCAACCTGGACAGCCAGTAAGATAAGGATCAACAGGTCAGCAGCTATAGAGATTTGAGAAGCTGCTGTAGTAATACTAACAGGGCTAGCTCAAAATCAGTAGGACATTTGTAATGAACATATATTGCAAAGCTGCTTGTTTTTTAAAGATCTTTTAATTAAAACCCAATCATTGTAGCGAGACAACCCCTTTAAAACCAAAAATATAAATCTTAATCTCATCAGACCAGAGACTCTTATTTCTCATAGTCTGGGAGTCCTTCAAAGTGTATGCGGGTTTTCATATGTCTTGCACTGAGGAGAGGCTTCCGTTGGCACACTCTGCCATAAAGCCCTGACTGGTGGAGGGCTGCAGTGATAGTTGACTTTGTGGAACTTTCTCCCATCTCCCTACTTCATCTCTGGATCTCAGCCACAGTGATCTTGGGGTTCTTCTTTACCTCTCTCACCAAGGATTTTCTCCCATGATTGCTTAGTTTGGCTGGACGGCCAAGTTGAGGAAAAGTTGTGGACGTCCCAAACTTCTTACATTTTAGGATTATGGAGGCCACTGTGCTCTTAGGAACCTTGAGTGCTTCAGAAATTCTTTTGTAACCTTGGCCAGATCTGTGCCTTGCCACAATTCTCTCTGAGCTCCTTGGGCAGTTCCTTAGATCTCATGATTCTCATGTGCTCTGACATGCACTGTGAGGTCTTATATAGACAGGTGTGTGCCTTTCCTAATCAAGTCCAATCAGTTTAATTAAACACAGCTGGACTCCAATGAAGGAGTAGAACCATCTCAAGGAGGATCAGAAGGAAACGGACAGCATGTGAGTTAAATATGAGTCACAGCAAAGGGTCTAAATACTTATGACCATGTGAGATTTCAGTTTCTCTTGTTTAATAAATTAGCAAAAAATATCTACATTTCTGTTTTTTTCTTTCAAGATGAGGTGCAGAGTGTACATTATTGAGCCAAAAAATGGCTGCAAGGAAAGAAAGAGTGAAAAATGTAAAGGGGTCTGAATACTTTCCGTACCCACTGTATACTAAAATAAAACAGAGCTATGCTCACCATTTTAATCCCACTGCCGAAGGCACCACTGCTCAAGTCCTCTCTGTCAGGCTTGTTTATTTAGCTACAGCAATGACCACTATGAAAGGGCCCATCAAGGAAACAAGCCCAGTGCGGAGGACCATAGTGGCTGCACCTGAAGTGGTGCTGGTTAAAATTATGTTATTAATTATAGCTTTTTTATTTTTATTTTAGCGCAATTAGAACCTGTGGTAACATTTTTAGAAAACTCAGGAAAGCCATTTAAATCTGTTGGTATAAAATTCTGAACAGGTTTGAAGGTACTGTACATGTCTGCATACAGTGGTCACAGTAGACTTCATGTTCCTATATCATGGTCTCCTCTCCACACACAATTGGTTCCCAGACAACCATTGTATTCTGAAACTATAACTGTATGGTAACTGGTAATCGGTTCCAAAGCCCCACAATGTCACCTGACATATGGCAACATAGAGTTTAAAGAAAATGAAACATATATATAATAAAAATAAAGCAAGTCCTTACATATAACATCAGAAAGAGCTACTGGAAGCTGGAAATTCCTTCCTATTTTGTAGACAGGAATTTTTGGGGGGTCATTTACTTTATAGAAAATACACCAAAAATTTAGAAAATAGAGCCGCTCTCACCAGGTTCCCTAAAACAGCCACTCATACTGACACATGTAAAGACCACTAAAGAACATGTAGTACCTCACTGTACTGAAGAGAGGTGCTACTATTCCGACAGTCACTGAAAATAAAATGTTCATGATAATTGGTTGAATCTTCTATCAATCACATGTGCCACAGATCAGCAGTTGAATCTGGTTTCAAGATACAATGTCTCAGGAAAGATAATTGTATGTTAAGAATATTACAACTTGAACACTGTACAGTTTAAAAAAAAAACATATGCTTATGCATATCGACCTTCTTTTGGCATTTTGGTGCTTTGGGTCCTATAGACATTTTGAAAGTATGTGGTGTACTCCCAATGTACAGGCAGTCATTGGGTTACAAACGAGATAGGGACTGTAGGTTTGTTCTTAATTTGATTTTGTATGTAAGTTGGAACAGATATATTTATTAAATGTAACTCCTGAACAAAAGGTTTGTTTGTTTTAGTTTTGGGTAGTGCAGGGAATGTTTTTTATATTTGTTTTGCTGCCTGTACCCTTGTTAAGAAGATTTCACCTTATTTTCACCTCATGTGCTGCTGTGGCATGCTGGCACTTGTCATTTCACAGCTATCTGCTGTGGAACATGGAACTACAAGTGCCAGCATACCTCATAAGTCTCCCTTTGTAACTAGGGGACAGATGTAAGTAAGAACGTTGTAAGTCGGGACTGCCTGTAGTTAAAAGTTAGATGTGGACACAGCCTAGCATTTCAAACCCAAACTATTAATAGGATGTCCTAAGGCAGCATATTTGATGGATAGATCTACAACTCTACAAGGCCAAAAAACACAGGTAAAAAACACTGGTGTACTCAGCTCTACAGTGTGAGAGTCCTGTCAACCAACTACCCAGATCTCAACTTCTTGATTTTTACTTTGTGACATGGACATTTGCATTTTCTTCCTGAATTGGCAGATAAGTTCAACACCAACTATAGCTTAATAATATATGTAGCTGAATTCATAAAGACATTACTGTATCATATAATTATAAATGGTCCCCTGCTGCATTTTTTTATATATAAACCATAACTACCCAAGTTCGGGGGCCCACCTGACAATTATTTAAAGATTTTTGCAATTAACTAAAATACTACATTAAAAGGTTTATGATATTTTTGACATGTCTTTGGGACCCCTCGGGGACCGCAACAACAGAGAATGGCCCCCAGAAGCTTCCAAAAAGGGTAGTCCACTTAAACATTACCTCCATTTTTTCTAGGGGAGGGGTGTGTTCGGGCTGCCCCTCAAAACTCCAATAGATAAAAATGGTGAGTTTTGCGCAAGTGGAACTAATCTCTTTCTTTCAGAAGTTTCGGAGACCGCTTCAAGACAGATGCCTTCTATTATATCTACTTCCCATACCCTTTTTTTGAAATGGCTTCTACATCAATGGTAACCCACTGAAACTAACTGAAATGTTTATTGTTGAAGGGCTTTTGGGACTGAGACGTAGTCTGCACAAGAATAAGTGAAGCTTGAAAGCAAAATTTTTTTGGGTCCAAAACTTTTTTGTTTTCCCTTTACAACATAGGGACATCTTCTTTTCACACATAACCCGTGAAAATTTTAAGGGTTTTAAATGTGTTTCCCTTTAATAAAATCAATTGCGTTCTTACAAATGCAGTTATTAGTAAAAATGAATCCCAAAGTTTTTAAGGGTTTTCATACATTTTGAACTGGGCTTCCCAAATTTTATAGACCGCCAAGCACTTCTGCTTTTTTCATATGCCACAAGTCTACAAGGATCCTGATTCGGGGATTCCAAGTCTAAAGATTTCTAGATTAGCTTTAAGAGAACTGACACTTTGGAGAGCCCCCCGTTTTTTTATATTTCAGTTGTACCTATCTTTTTTTAAACCACTGGCACTTTTTTTAATACCTAAGCTAAACAATTAAACCCTAGTGCACAAGGCAAATTAATTCAGCATAAACCATTCACAATATAAGCACTTTGGGGAAAACTGGGAAACCGGGGAAAAAAACTACAGGCCATTTGTAAAATGCGCCATTTAAAAGGGGAATAAAAGCCTTTAAGACAATGTCATGTGACCAAAACCCAAAGTTGTCAGACAGCATTCAGGAAAATTTACCCAATCGCTCCAAACCGTTTTTTTGTGGGACCACAACATTGCCTCTACCTTGTCAGCTAAAGGGATTAGAGGTCCATTTATTATTATTTAAGTTTACAATTTTTTTTTTTTTAAATGTCCCCCTACCACCAAGGTTTGAAAAATTTGATGATCATTTTTTATTAGATACCATATTTTCATAGATTAGACACATTTTATACCCATTATTCATATTTATAAACAGTGTTTTTG